>CM053746.1:43984675-44020913 GCA_028658305.1 Pachyuromys duprasi | reverse complement strand
CTCCTCCCAAGTGCCAGCACTAACGGTGTGACCTGCTGTGCCAGGCTTGCGCAATTTTGGAATTGGATGCAGGGCTGCATGCGCTCCAGGAAAGCACTCCTCTGCCTAACTCACACCCCAGCCCAGGCCCACAGTCCCGTAGTTTTAGACCATGAAGTATGTGGTCATTTATTGTATCAAACGCAAGAAACAAATATGCCCACCAGTTCTCACACCGGTGGTGTGAAGGAGCATCAAGCCTCAGAGTGGACGCTGAGCAGAGACAATGAGTTCTACAAGCGTCAACACCTGAGTGGACTAAGGCCTCTTTGGGGCTGTTCAGTACTCTATCTTTGCCTCCAGAGAGGATAATTGCACAGGGGAGCAAAGGCAAACCTCACATCTCTGTGTGCTTGTTCACAAGATTTCTCCAAGCACCTCCCATAGGCCAGAAAGACTGGCAGCTGGAGGGACCCTGTGCAAGCAACTGGCAACACAAGACAGTGGCAGCAGCAAGCAGTGCAAGCTGCAGCGTTAGAGAAGTGGCGAATCCGGCTATTGCTTGTTAGCCTTGCGGCCTTAGACAAGTCACTTAACCATGTGGTCCTCCACCTCATTTGTCATTCAGAGACAGCATGAACACCTTCCTCTGCAGGTTCTTTATGTAAAACTCTTGGCACAAGGCCCGACACAAACACCGCACTGGAGGTGAGGCACAGTGATAGAGCCCTTGACCAAAATCTGCTAGCAAGAGGCTAGGAATGTGGCTCATCAGTGGAGTATTTGCCTAGAATTCACCCCGAAGAACGCTTGCCTAGAATGTGTAAGGCTTTGGTTTCATGCCTCAGAATGGCAAAATAAATTTAATAAATAATGATGAGAAAAGGGAAGGAAAGTATGGGCAGAGGTCGCCCTGGGGCAGAAGCACAAACATTCTGGAAACCACACCTGCTCCCTCTGGACATCAGGGAGTAAACCTGAGGCGGAGAAAGAAGGCTGGAGAAGAGGAACAGAGGTTGGTGTGACCAGACAGAACCAGGCAGAGGGAAAGGGAGGGCTTTCGAAGTCCACGGAGGGCCTGAGAAATGCTCAATGGTGAAGAGCATCAGCTGCTCTTGCACAGGACCCGATTTGGGTCTCAGCACCCACATGGCCCATTACAATCATCTGTCACTCCAGTTCTGGGGTTCCGATGCCCTCTTCTGGCCTCCTCAGGCACTGTATGCACGTGGTGCACAGTGTATGCTGGCAAAATACTCATATACATAAATTTTAATTTAACAACTTTAAAAAAGTCCAAGAAACCAGCAGGGCAAGATCAAATTTGAAAAAGGATACAGGAGAGAGAGCATGCCTCCAGGGGCGGGAGCAAGAAATTGGGATATCAAGGAGGAGGAAAGACCAAGGCAGGCCTAGGAGATGTTTTAGACTGCCATTAGGAGATCACTAGTCTTTGGAGAACCTGGCAAGAGGCAGGGACAGCAGAGGAGCCCAGAGAGCCAGAGGACTGGCCAAGCAGGAAGTGACGTGACGTCCTAAGAGACCCCTCCCATAACTCTCCTAAGTGTCTAGATGCAGAAAAGAATGAGCACATCCCAACATCCCTAAGCCAGACACAGGAAGAATCTTCCCAGTGTCTCAATTTGCAATCTGTAAAATGGGGTGACAATTGAATACCATTGAAAGACGAAGGGTGATCACCTAAGACTCCTGTCATCCCCTGAAGCCCCACAGAAGCCTCACATTCGTTTCCCTCTGGTGCCTTCTGAACCCCCACAATAGCCACAGGAGAAGGAAGACAGGGATTCCAGCACCTAGAAAAGCCAAGGAAGATGTCTGAGGCTACATATAACAGTAGACTCAGTCAGAGCTGGACCCTTGGCCTGCCCCTGGGTCCAAAGCTCAGCCACCTTCACAGACTGTCTGGAAGACTGAGCCTGGGGCCCACAGCTTCCCGAGAACTGCGCCCAGAAAGGCTTATGAACCAGGCCAGTGCCCTTTAGCCACTCCTCACCTGTCCTGGCTGCCGCACTGCTCCTGGAAGCAGGGGGACCGTAGCCCGTGGACCACGCGAGCTTCAAACAGAAACTTAGGTGCCCAGAAGCCCAGAGCTCCGGTCACAAAAGCTATGGCTGTCACCCCGAGGGTTGAAAACACAAAACTCCAGCTGCAAGAGAAAGTGTCCTAGCTGAAGCCAATGCCAGGACTATAGGGGCCTGGCCACTGCCCCAGGCAAGCAGGTTCCAGCTTCCCTAATGTTCTGAGATGCCCCCATGTTCCATGCGGCCCCCATTCATGAGGCCTGGAACTCAATGAGGAGCACTTGCCCTGCTTCCCTTCAAGACCAAGACAGGGGCCAGTGTTGCTCCCGTGCATCTTAAAGAGGTGGATAGCAAACTCCCAGCAGCCTGGGGAAACAGGAAGGTCTGGAAAAATATGTCCACTGGATAAGTGAACACAGTACAAGCAAGGCTAGAGCTCACACAGCCTGCCCTACCGTCAGCCCATACTCCTGCCACTTGCAGAGGGGACCAAGTAATGGAGGGGCATCTCAGTAAGAGTAGAGCTCAGGGAAAGAAGAGGCCGCGAACACTGAGGCCACCCTAGAGTCAGAGAGATGGAGGTTGGAGTTGTTGGGCCAGAAAGAGGTTTCTTGGGACTTGCAATGAAGAGCAGGGACACTTACTTTCTTCCCAAATACCTGACATCCTCACACCAGCTGCTCCTAGGAGCCCCCACAGCCACTGCTTCCTGCTTCTCAGCTGCTCCTGGGGGTAGGTCCGGAACCAGCAAGACGAGCAGAACCAAGGCCACAACATCCAAGCAGGGCATGATCTAGGGAAGGAGGGCCAGGGAACTCAGTGCCAAACAGCCTGGAGGACAGGAGATGACCGGCCACAGGGTCTGAACTCCAGGTTAGCCCTGAGTCCCGGGTGCTGGCTATACATAGAGCTGGCCATAAAGTTGCCCTCTAACCAGGCAGCTAATGATCTCCTTTGTACCTAACTAATGTCCTCCTGCCCAGGACCAGGAAGCCCAAGACGGTTGAAAATGGGATCTCAGACCACTGAGTTCTCACAAGCCCTTTTCCTGGCTCTGCCACACCAGTCCTCTCTGCCATTTTTTCCTAGCATCCCTGCCCGTAGGACATGGACCTCACTACCTACACCCTGGGGCAGCTCCAAACAGCTCGGACTATGAGAAGGCTCCTGCTCAAGGCAACCAGGCCAGATTCCTTGAAGCCCTGTCCTGGCCCAGGCCTCTTTCTCTGCCTTCCATGGCAGTTCAGCAGAGATCTGCCTGCAGAAGCAAGGCCCAGCAGCCTCTGCTACTCACTTGCTTCCTCTTCTGAGTGGTCCATGTCCCTGTTCTAATGAAAGCCACTGACCAGCAGGGCCTCCCAGATGTTCCCAGTTGTCCTGACTGCATTTCCAAGTCACCCCAGATGGCAGTCCTTAGGGCTGCTGTGCCTGGCCTGGGACTTTCTAGTCCATGCCCAAACAATTCTTAAGAGTCCATAGGTAGCTTTAATTTTTACAGCAAGACAAGCCAAAGTCCCAAAGAGGGTGGTGACTTGCTTGAGGCCACACAGCCAGCAAACTGAGCAGCTGGGATTTGACCCCACGATCACAATTTCCACAACCCATGCTCCCCATGAGGGCCCAATCGGCCAGTATCCAATACCCCCCCCCATGGCGCCAGGTACTATGCCAAATGGCTAAGGCCACAGGCGAATGGAAAGTCCCAGCCGCCCCAGGGGGTAAAAAGGAGGAACAAAAAGGAAGTGAAACTCACTCGGAGGGCCCAACGCCAGTTCCCTGTCAGCTCCGCCACAGCCGACCCCAACACGTAGCCCAGGCCACTGCAACAGTGGGGCAAGAGAGATGGCAGTGAGGGGTGGAAGGCAGGGCTCAGGGCCGGCTGACTAGAGGGAACTGGCTCTCCTGCCAGGAAGACAGTTCTCTGCAGCCTCAGAGCCCACTCCCTGAGAAAGGCGCCTGGTTTGACCCCTAGTGACCCCTGGATCCTAGCCCAGGCCCTGTGCCATTCTCTCCATATAAGGATCTGCATACTCCACCATGAAACCCACCCCCCGTGTCCAAAGTCCAGCCCAGAGCCAGGCAGGGTCAGGAAATGAGGGTCAGTGCTCAGGGGCCTTTCGGTAGGGCTGCAAAGCACACTTCCTCACTACTCTCCTGGAGCTGCCTTTCCTAGTGGGCCATACTGTCTCTGCACACCGCTTCTGGGAGGGCACTGACCTTCAGGAGCAAGGTTGTCATCACTAGCCTCCCCCTAGCCCACTGAGTGACAGCCTTGTCCTGATTTATACAGCCAAGGAAACAGGCTCGGGGAGAGACTCAGTGAATGGGGAAAAAAAGAGCAATGATGAGATTCAGATCCCAGCCCTCCTGCTTTGAGCGCTCCTATGTCCAGCACAGCCCCTATTCTGCTTCCTTCAGCCTCAGTTTACCTCTTGGGGAAGCAGATCCAGGAGTGATACCAACCTTCCAACAGGGATGAAGATATAAAAGACAGCCAGTACACAGGTCCGCTGGTCCTTCACGAAAAGGTCACCCAGGATGGTGGGTGCAATGGTGGAGTAGCTTGCCGCACCGATACCCACGAACCCCCGGGACAGGAAGAAGAGCCAGGAATACTGGACAAACCGGCATAAGACCATGGTGAGAAACAAACTTTTCCCACGGGTTGAGAGGCCAAAGGATGTGTCAGAGGGCCAAAGGGGACCTCACGATGAAGGCCCACAGAGAAGGAGATAGAAACCAGGGCTGCAAGCATCCCTCCATCCTGGCTCCAGGTTCCCAAAAGTACACATGTCCCTACTGGTGCTCATACCCACTGCCTGCACAGAACACAGCGGCACCCTTCCTCTGGGTCTCGTTGTTAGCCAGAGCAGTCTCTTAAGACAGTCTCTTAACCTCCCCCGACCCCCGAAGAGCCCACCAAAGTGGGAAGTGAAACGGAGGGCCAGGAAGCCTCTTGTTAAGAAAGTCTACCAGGCTGGGCATGATGGTGCACACCTTTAATCCGAAGCACTAGGGAGGCAGAGGCAGGCAGATGTCTGTGAGTTCAAGGCCAGCCTAGTCTACAAAGCAAGTTCCAGGGAAGCTAGGCTACACACACACACACATACAAAAACAACCCTATCTCAAAAAAAAAAAAAAAAAAAAAAAGGAGGAGGATGAGGACCAGGAGGAAGAAAGGAAGGAAGGAAGGAAGGAAGGAAGGAAGGAAGGAAGGAAGGAAGGAAGGAAGGAAGGAAAGAAGGAAGGAAGGAATGTTTAATGGGCCAGGTGGACATGGTGGTACATGCCTCTGAAATCAGCACTTGGGAGGCAAAGACAGGCAGATTTCTGTGAGTTCAAGACTAGCCTCTTCTACATGAAGAGTCCAACCCAGCTGGAGGTACACACCATCTCAAAAACAACAGCCAGGCAGAGTGGCACAAGCCTTCAACTCCAGCGCTCAGAGGCAGAAGCAGGCAGATCTCTGTGAGCTTGAGGCCAGTGTGTTCCAGGACAGCCAGAGCTATATAGTGAGACCCTCATCGAAAAAGTTAAAACAAAAACACAAAACACGTCTAACAGCTGCCTTCCTCAGGCTGAGAGGCTGGCCCACAGCTCCTGGCCCTGGCAGTACAATCCCTGCGCTGGTCTGGGCCAGAAGGAAGCTCTGAGGCAGCTGGATCAGGGAGGAAGCAGGTGGAGAAGGTCCCAGGGACTGGGCAGGGATGTGGGCCCTACCTGGGAGGAGATGAAGGAGCTGGAGAGGCCAGCCCCTGACCACAGCAGGATCCCGAAGCTCAGTGTGGCTTTGCGGCTGTGGCGGTCACCCAGGTAGCCAAACACAGGCGCAGACACCAGCAGGCAGCCGATGAAGCCTGGAGGAGACACAGGGGCAGCCTGGATCCTCTGAGAGGGTGGCTGGGCAGACAGCCCTGCTGGCCCAGGGAAGAGCCTGGCACAGATGCCACAAGCTGGCACATTGGCAGTGGGCCCAGGGCAAAGAAGGAAGAGATAAAAAGTTATATTCCTGGTTCATTATACAACCCACGGACGGTCCAGAGTGTACAGCACTGAGCAGGAGCCAAATCTCAGCTCTGCCTCTTGCTGCTTTGTGGCCTCTGAGCATAGCATCGAATCACTCCAATCTTGGGAACCTGACACTCTCCTTCAGACAGCATGAAAGGAATGTAGAGCCACCAGCACACAGTGGCTACTAGCCTTCTGATTTCTGGAAAATTCATGACTGCCATGAGCTTGGTACAGGAGCCAATCTGATCTGTCACTCACATGTCTGATGCTAGAGGACAGGGATGTCAACCCTTTGGACCAGCAGAGAACCTGAAACAAGCACATGGACTACAAATCAGTGATAATGCAGGAGGCCGGGACAAGAGCAGGTGTGACTCAGCACACACTGGACACCTGTCTCTAAACCAAGATCTCATGTAGCTTCCGCTGACCTCGAATTCACTGTGTAGCCAAAGAAAACTTGAGCTTCTGATCTCATGTCTACCTTCTGACTACTGTGTGTCTCCACCCCTGGTTTAAGGCATTGCTGGGGATAGAACCCAGGGCTCTCTGCACCCTACACAAGCACCTTACCAAGCAAGCTACATCTCCAGCCTTCTGTACCACCACAAGCCAAGCACGCTGTGCGCTTGTAATTCCAGGACTCGGAGGCTGAGATAGAAGGACCAGAAGCTCAAGGGCAACCTGGGTTAGACAGCAAGACCTTGTCTCCAAAACAAGGCCAGCTGAGAGGCCTTAGTAAGTAAAGGTGCCACTGAACCTCAAGACCCGAGGTCAATCCCCAGCAGCTCCGTGGTGAAAGGACCAAATCAACTGCAAACTGTGCTCTGACTCCATACTCACACTGTGTCTTACGCATGCATGTCTGCACACACACTCACACGCATTCACACATACACAATGTAAATTGTCTTTTAAGATTTTAAATGTTTATTATCTTGTGTGTATGGGCGTTTTACCTGCATGTATGTACATCTCTTGTATGCAATGCCCGTGGAGGCCAGAAGAGGGTGTGGGGTCCCTGGAACTGAAGTTACAGATGGCTGTGAACTGTGCTGGGGAACTAACCTGTGCCCTCTGGAAGAGCAGCCGGTGCTCCTAACTGACGGCTCATTGCTCTACCCTATAACAACAATTTTAAAGGCTGTGCTTGCTCTTCTATGAGGACAAAGACCTGGCTGAGGGTTTGCCCAGCTGTGTGGCACATGGATAAACTCAAGGACAATTTCTATGTCTAAAAGAAAATCTCCCCCTTGGAGGATAGTGAGTCCTGGCCTCCAAGTTGGGAGAGCTACCAGGTAGACCAATGGAGACCTGGAACCCCACTCTCTCCCTTCATCTTATCCACCATTAAAGAGCCAAGACTCTGGAGGACTCTAACACCTCCGATGCCGTTCACTAACCACAGGTTATTGACATTTCCTGCACCTAGTGAATGAATGTCCAGCTCAGGTCCCAGTCCCTCCCACTCTCCCACACCTGCTGTACTACTAGGTTAAGCAATATGCAATTGTGGAAACGAGGCCACTTTTGACCTACAAAACCAGCAATTTAATATGGTTCAACCTAATACTCCACAGAGAGTGATCTCCGATGTCAATGCTGTTTGAAATTTTAATAGCTGCTTCCAAAATAGGGCTCCAAAAGGGCCGTATCAATTTCCACTTGCATAGATGCACGTTGGAACTCTTGTCACAGGAGCTAGAATTTGATTTTCGTCTGTGTACTGAAAGACAAATGGTCTCGCAGTGTCTTTATTTCATTTTTTGAGACAGGGGCTGCGGCCCAGGTAGCCCCTTTCTCCCTCCGCAGCTGCCGACGACCTTGATTCCTCCTCCTGCCTCCACGCACTGGAGTACACGCCACCCCCAATACTTTATTTGCTTTCTTCTGTTTGAGACAGGATCTCCCTGTGCGGCCCTATTTGGCTCAGAGCCCTCCGTGTAGCCAGGCTGGCCTCCAACTCACAGAGGTCCCCTGCCTCCGCCTCCCCACGTGTGCCACCAGTCCCAGTTCACGGATGTCACTACAAATCTGTGGGGCTTTTCATTCCCTCTAGAACTATTTATTCCTTCCTATGCTTCCAGTTGACATTTTAAACGTTTTTATTAGCCAGGCATGATAGCACACATCTGCATTCTCACCTCTGGAGAACTGGAAACGGGATGGATCAAGAATTTGCGATCATTCTGGACTATGCTTTGAGTTCAAGGTCAACCTGAGTTACACAAGACCTTATCTCAAAATTCATTCATTCATTCATTCATTCATTCATTTTTTTAGAGGTGGATCAGAGTTAAGAGCACTTGTCACAAAAGACTCAAGTTTGATTCCTAGCACCCACATCAGGCAGCTCACAACATTCTGTGACTCCAGTTCCAGAGAATCCAGTCCCTTCTTCTGACCCCTGAAGGCACTAAGCACACACATAGTACACATACACACATGCAAGTAGGACGGTCATACACCTAAAACAATAATAAATCTTTAAAAATAAATAAAGCTGGGCATGGTGGCACACACCACTAGTCCCAGCACTTGGGAGGCAGAAGCAGGCAGACTACAGTGAGTTTGAGGCCAGATCGCTCTACAGAGAGCGTTCAAGCCAGCCCATGCTACATAATGAAACCTTGTCTCAAAAAGCAAAACAAAAGAAATGTAAATATATCTTTAATAAAAATAACTTTTATCTGAAGTTCAAAAAGCAGTTCCATCCACGCTGACCATGCACAGACAGAGATGACCTAAATTGAGAGGAAGATGTACTAGGGGGTCTGTGAACACTGGGCTTTTGTTTTTTTGTTTTTTGCTGTTTTGTTTTGTTTTGTTTTGTTTTGTTTTGTTTTGTTTTGTTTTGTTTTGTTTTTGAGGCAAGGTCTCTGTATACAGTCCTCAGCTATCCCAAAACTCACTCTGTAGACCAAACTAGCCTCAAACTCGCAGAGATCTACACGTCTCTGCCTCCTGAGTGCTGGGGTTAAAGGCGTGTGCCAGTGCACCCAGACACTCCGCCTTTTTACTTTATATGGGATCTGTGTAATATGTCACACTGTGTAATAAATACTGGCTGGCCTGAGACTCACAGAGTAGGTCAGTCTGGCCTGGAACTCACGAAGTAGGTCAGACTGGCCTGAGACTCACAGAGTAGGTCAGACTGGCCTGGAACTCTTGAGCCTTTTCAGACTGAGCAGCTATAGGGGTCCTAGAACTGGTTCCCAGAAGGTACTGCAGAATGACTTTATTTTTGTTAACAGTATTTCCATGAAGCACTCTAAGGGGCAGATGGAGTTCAGTTTACGGGTAAGGCCTGCCATGAAACCCAGGTGGGAAATTAAGCCCTCCTTGGCCAAACTAACGCATCAAATCAGAAGGTGTGGCTTGTCTTGAAAACCAAAAACAGGGTGTTAACAACTATCTCAGAGACTATGATCTCATTTCTGAAGTTGAATTCATAGATAAGTAGCAGACAGTCATGAACAGAGCTGCTAGAGAAGGCTTGGCTCCTTGCCAGGGGTGGTGGGAAGATCATAGGAACATTTCTACGAGTGAGCACTCTGTGCCCCTGCCTTCCTGAAGAAGGCATAGCAAGCTTGGTGTCCCGAGTTTTACAAAGAGGAGCATGTGAATGCAGTCCTCTTTCCACTCCAGACAATGGACAGGTGGTTGTGCCGGAGTGGGGCAGGGGTGGGACCCCACCCTCCAGCCACGGCATTGTTAGGAGAATGACAGGCAGGCTGAAGTATGTCTCTGAGGAGTGTTGACTCAGTGTTCCTGGGGTCCCTGTGCCTAGTTTGAGAACCTACTGCAAAACAGGGTGACAATGGGCAGCTGTAAGGGGCCAGGTTACAGAGAAGAGCCACAATGTGCATGAGGTGTCGTGCGCTATGACCATGTGTCTCCCTGTCTGCATACACAGAGGTTTGCACTTATCCACGCTTGTATGGAAGGTTAGCCTATGTTCCGTGATCCCATAAACCACCCCTGAAATGGGGCTGCTCCCTGATGCTGGATTAGTAGGTTCTCTGTGGCCATTCTGAGACCACCTGAGAATGAAGGTCTACCTCTCAGTGTCCTTTTGGTTGGTTTCTCGGCTCTGTGAGAGAAAAGCACACATGGGGATTTCTTGTTTCTCTGTGGACTTCTCAGCTGAGCTGCAAGCAGAACAGGAACTGGGAACGCTTAGGGGCCTTCCCCAGCCAGTCTCCCTCAGTGCACCCTGCAGCTGATTTCAGCCCCGCTCTCTCCTCCTGAAGACTCGGGGGCTGGAGCCAGCCACAGAACCCAAAAGGGCCCTCTGCTCCAAGCTCCAGGACTTGTTCCTTACCGGTCTGCAGCAACCCAGCATGGCTGTCACTGATGTGAAAATACTTCTGGACATCCAGTAACACCCCTGGGGACAGATGGACAGTGTTAAGGAAATAGGAAGTAGCCCGCTGGCCTCTGAGGCTGCTTCTTCTGAGACTGGGCAGGCCCAGATGAGCTGGGCCCACCGCCCTCAACTCTGCCTGCCTGTAAAGCACACAGCAATGGCAACAGCAGCAGAAAATAAAAAGCATGTCTACACTGAGCACACACCAAAGCCAGGCATGGCAGCACTTACCTGTAATCTCAGCAATCAGAAGGTGGAGATAGGAGGACCAGGAGTTTGAGGCCAGCATAGACTTCCAAGTCAGCCTAAGCTACATGGAACCCTCAATGGGGGGAGCCATTATTGACCGACACACAGGCTTCAGCTGCCCAAGACTACCTAGCTGGAATGGGAGGGGCAGGGACTGCAACTCTGACAGAGGCAGCCCCCCACCCAGCATCACCCCACGTGGGGCCCCTTGGACTATCCCACCCACATGAAGCCCTCTGTCCACCCCTCTGATATCCAGCAGCAGCCAGTGGATAAAGATTAAAGAATGAAAGCACCAAGTAAGAGAATTTATTTATTTATTCATCTACTTTGAGCCTAATCACCAAAGCATCCAAACACACATATCTGCACATACTTCTAACCTGAAAAATTATCATTTTGAGAAAAGACAATTCTCACGTAGCTCAAGCTGGCCTTAAGTTCTGTATGTAGCCAAGGATGACCTTGAACTTCTAATCCTCCTGACCCTATCCCAAGTACTAGGATTACAGGTAAGTGTCACACACTGGTTTTCTGGGTGCTGACGGTGGCACCCAGGGCTCCACACTAACCCAGTTGCCCCCCCCCCCCGCCGGCTGCTACCTCCTCATCTCCCAGTGACACCAGATGGCATAGTTATTGCAAAGAAAAATAAGCAGCATAAGTTAGTGTGAAAAACAGCTACCCAAACGTCCTCGGAGTATGCTTGTTTCCATTCTTAGGAGAGAGTCCCCATCGCCCTGTCTTTCATGACCTCCACCCCTTAGGTTGAAGGTGAATGTTGCCTCTTGTCTCCCAGTGGGAGAATCTTCAATGCTGCACCACTGCCTAGGCCCAACAGTCAACAAGTGTATCCCCTGACCCCCTTACACACACACACACACACATACACACACACATACACACACACATACATACATAAATACATACACACATATACACACACACACATACACACTCATGGCAGTTTCAGTTCTCCAAGTCTTCATTCCCTGAGGTGACCACAGCCAACAGAAGTCCCAGGAGGGAAGTGATCTGGTGGGCAAGTCTTGGAGTCTGACAACTCCACTGGGGGCCCTGAAGGCAAAGAAAGAGCAAGACAGAGACAGACAGCGAATCAGAGAGACAGACAGACAGAGACAGACAGACAGAATGCTGCAGGCTGAGAGAGTGTGGGCGAAGGCTCAGAAGGCTGCGCAGTGACACTTCACAGCAGCCCTTTGCTTTTCTCCCCTCCTGTTCCTCCAAGCCTCCCTCTGCCCCCCAGTCTACACTACGGCCTTGCTTCCTCACTTCCACCTGAACCCCCTCGGAAGCCTCAGCTGACCTCCCCAGCTATTCTTGTTTCTTTCAAAGTCTCAAATCCTATTATATTCTCCCACTTAAGGTTTTCTCTCATGGTCCCCATTGCCTGGACCAGAAAGTACATGCTCTCAGGATGGCATCCAAAAAGCCTGTGACCTTACCCCAAACATCCTCTGGGGGGTATCCTCGGCTTTCCCTCCCTCTTGCCACTTCTGAGCAGTGCACTCACTGTCTCGGCTCACCTCGCTCTGACCCCTGCCCTTCCAGCCCTCCCAGTCTCCAAGGCCAGACCAGGCGCTTCCCCTTCTGTGAGTTCTGTAGTCTCAGGGCTGCTCTGCGGACACTCGCTCCACTCTGGCTCACACCAGACCAAGCTGGGCACCTGTTCCATGCCCCTCTGAGTTCCTCAAAGACACAGCTCTGCTCAGACTCCCATTCATTCCACAGAGGTTCCAGGCTATTCTAACATCTGGCTTGGGCATGGCCAACAGCTGCAGGTACTCCCCAGGCTGCCTGAGCTCCTCATCCGCACCACCCCCTGCCTCTCTGCCTTGCATGGTCGTTATGGGTAAGCCACTTGTCCCTGCAGTAGGAAGCACCCTTCTGAGTTCCTCCTGGGTCCACAGAGAAGTCCTGCTCACTGTGCTCACCCTGGAACAGGCGGATAATGAAAGAGAAAGGTCAGCTACATGTTAGGCCTGTAATCTTAGCACTTGGGAGACAGAATCAGGAAGATTGGGAGCTCAAGATCATTTTCAACTACATAATGAGTTCAAAACCAAGAAAAGAGACATCAGCCAGTTGGTAGGGTGCTCATCCAGCGTGCACACAATCCTGAATCAGTCCTAGAACTACATACTGCTGTGGTGGTGATCCTGCCCTCAGGGGTGAAGGTCACACCTACAATCCTGCCCTGAGGGGCTGAAGGTCACATCTGCAATCCTGCCCTCAGGGGGTGAAGGCAGGGATATCGGCTGTTCAAGCGCACCCACAGCTACTCTGTGGGAATGAATCTAGCCTGAGCTCAAGAAGGAAAAGAGGGCTGGCCAGGTGGCTCAGCTTGTGAACACGTTTGAGCTCAGTCCCTGGAGCTCAAGGAAAGATGAAGAGAACAGACTCCACCGAGCTGTCCTTGACCTCCACACAAGCACCTATAAACATGTACCATGTACACATGCGTGCATGCACACACACACCCACACACACGCTCACACACATCTGCATACACATATGCACACACATACATACTTACACACAAGTATACACATTCACACATGCACACACATACCTGCGCACACCCATGTGCGTGCACACACATATACACACTCACATAGATACGCACATACACATAGATACATATATATATACACACATACACTCACACACAGAGATATATACACACATATACACTCACATGTGCACACGTGCACATACACACTGTAATATTTTTAAAGAATTGACTGAGTGTGAGCTGCTGAAAGAATGAATGAGTGAATGAATGAATAATTGACTAGATGAGCCAAGGAATGCATAAGTGAGTGACAGAACAGAGCGCGGGTTGTGCCCGGTTTTCTGCAGGAGGAAGGCATACTGCGCGAGGCAGGCCAGCAGTGGATTGCTCAAGAAACAGTCCAGGAGGAGCCGGTCTCCCTGGAGAGCGGAGCCGGGAGCCCTGGCTCACCTCCTCGCCTCACCCCAGGCCTTCACTGTGGAGCACAACCCCATCTGTCTGCGCACCTGCGGTCCTGCCTGCCACCGCACGGTGTGCCCCACTCGGGTCTGGGACCGCTCAGGAGAGGCCGGTGTGCTTCAGGAGATGAAAAGGCGCTGTGAGGAGAGCCACTGGGCCCGTCACGGTCCTGCAGAGCGGGCTACCTGAGATGCCGCCCAGGCCACCCGCCCCTCCTCACCTGGGATGATGAACCAGTTCATGTAGTTCAGAAGGTTGATGTAGCAGAGTACAGCAGCAGCCAAGAGTGCTCGCCAGCGGGGCAGGCTCCCGGGGGCAGATGTGGAGGGAGGCCGGCACCCATCTGAGGCCAAGGCCCCATACTGCCCACCTGGGCTCGGGGCTCGGCTCGGGGACCCCCCTGTTGGAGGACTGATGCACTCTGTGGACATTCCAGGCAGTGCCAGCTGCAGCTTCTCAGTCAGGATGGGCACCGGACAAAGCTACCTCAGCTCGGGCCCCAAGTCACTTCCTGTGGCTCCAGCCCCCCAACCTCAAAAGCCTTTAACTGAAGGCCATCTTATCACGGGTTCCTGCTAAGCACGCTGCAAACATGCTGCTAGAATTTCATCACTCAGCCGAGTCCCGTTGGGGAAGCAGGGTCTTACGCTGGTGGTTGGATAACTCTGGTCCCCCTGTCTAGCCTATGGCTGCAGCAGCTGCAGCGAGAAAGGGAAGCTCCTAGGACAGGAAATGAAAGGAGTGTCCTCAGGCCCTGCTCACTGCAAACTGGCCTGCCTATGCAAGCAGGATGCGGACTGTGAGGAGGACCGTGAACCAGGTCAGATACAGAGAGTGGTGTCGGCTGGGAGACCACTGGGCTAGCTGGTAAAAAAAAAAAAAAAAAAAAACTGCCAGAGGAGCAAGCTAACAACGGAAGCTGGAAACAGCTTACGTAAAACTAACCCATGGGGTTGGCAAGACGGCTCAGACTGAGGAGGCACCTGCCACCACGTCTGCTCACACATGTTTGATCCCCAGAGCCCATACTGGTGGAAGGGGAGAACTCCACAAGGTTGTCCTCTGACCTCCAAATATAACGTGTACCATGGCACATACGTTCAAGTGCAGGTGCAGGAACTCTCTGTCTGTCTGTCTGTCTGTCTGTCTGTCTCTCTCTCTCTCATACACACACACACACACACACACGTGTTGACCTTATTTTTTAACAAACCTACTTTATTTAGGATTATTAAATTCTTTCTACCTCCCTTCCAATCCCCCAACATCAGGTAGGAGGGAAAGAAGGTTAGTAGGGACAGGGGGGCCATAGTTCTCTCTGCTACTTCCTGCTGGGTAGGGTTGTAGGATTCATTTGGGGGCAGTGCCGGTATCAGTCGTCCAGAAGTCCAGGTGACCATCAAATGAGCGAACAGCAAATGCCGCAGCAGGACGAACCCACAGCAAGCAGTCCCCCTCCAGGCAGCTGCGCCTTCTTCTGGGCGGTCAAATTTATACCCCTCAAAGCCCTCAGAATTCAGCTAATTCCACCTGGCAAAGACCACACTCTGCACAAGAAACTTAACAGGTGTGGACAAACTAAAATCTTCAACTTGGAATTTTAACGAAAACATGCTTACATACCATAAACCAAAGCATCCACAGCATACACACATACCACACATGCACACACTTTCACCCACACTCATACACACAGAAAATAAATAATCTAATGAATACATTTTCATCAACAGGGAATAACGTCTAGGGAGATGTTTGAGGGGGCAGCGTGACAGTGAGCCCAAAGTGTGTCTTTACAAATTGATCGCCAGTAACAAGGGTGAAAAAAATTAACTATACCAAATACCTAGAGCCATCAGTAGTGGCCCATGCCTATTCTCCCAGTACTTGGGAAGTGGAGGTCCAACTGTCAGGAGTTCAAGGCCATCCACAGCTACATGGTGAGTCTAAGGCCAGCCTGGGCTACACGAGACCCTGTCTCAAAATAAAGGAACATTAACAAAAGGTAAGTGCACAGCGCCAGTGACATGGCTCAGCGAGTCAAGGCACTCTGTGTGCAAGCCTGACAACCCAAGTTCAATTCCAAACCCAGGTAAAGATGGAAAGAGAACCAACTCCACAAAGTTGTCCTTAGATCTCTCACTGGTACACTGTCTCCACACACATCATGCACACACACAGAAATTTAAGTATACAACAGCCAGGCATAATGGCCCATACATGTAACTCCAGCCCTCAGAAACAGGGGCAGGCAAATCTGTGAATTTGAGGGCAGCTGGATCCACATAAATAGAGAGCTCCAAGTGAGCTCCACCTAGCGAGACCTGGTGTCAGAAGAAAAAGTGTACAACAAAGGAACCGATGTCTTGCTTCAAGTATGCCGATGACACTGGGTGTCTCCAGGCAAGAAGCCCGGCACAGGTCACAGCGCAGGGGGCCAGCTAGACTACATGACAGAGATCTGTCTGCCTCTGCCTCTCCTGAGCACTGGAATTAAAGACATGTGCCATGATGCCCAGCTAAAAACATGTGTATGTGTGTGTGTGAAGGAGGAAGGCTTTGAACACCACTAGAGGTTAGAGGACAACTTTCAGAAGTTGATGTTTTTCCACCTTGGGATCCAGGAATCAAACTCAGATCGTCAAACATACACTGCAAACACTTCTACCTGCTGAGCCATCTCACCAGCCTGCACAACCTGAACTCAGCAATGAGGAGACATTAAACAAACTCAAACACACCTCTCTCTCTCTCTCTCTCTCTCTCTCGCTCTCTCTCTCTCTCGCTCGCTCGCTCGCTCGCTCTCGCTCTCGCTCTCGCTCTCTTTGTTTTGTTTTTTAACAGGCTCAAGCTGGACAAATAGCTCAGTAGTTAAGGGCATTTGTTCTTGCAAAGGACCTGGGTTCAATTCCCAGCACCCACATGGAGGTTTACAACCATTCATAACTCCAATCTCATGAGATAAGACACTCTCTTCTGACCTCTGTGGGTACCAATCACACACATGGTACACAGACATGCATGTGAGCAAAACATTCATACACATTGAATAGAATAAATAAATCTAAAAGAAATAAAGTCCCCTATATACTGAGGGTTTGCCTCAAACCCACAGCAATTGTCCTGTCTCTGTTTCCTAAATGCTAGGATTGCAAGTGTGCACAACTCAGCCTAAACCGGACTACTGTTTTTTTAAGGGATTGTATTATACCAAAGTATCAGTGGCTGGCACTGTAGCTCAGTGGTAGCACAGATGCAGAGCAAGCCTGAGGGCCTGGGTTCAACTTCCAGCACAAATAAAACAAAAACAAAAACAAAACACCAAAGTCAGTGGGGCACAGTGGTGCTCTCCTTTGATCCCAGCACTCAGGAGGCAGGCAGATCTTGAGGCTAGCCTGGTCTATAGAGTGAGCTTCAGGACTGTCAGGGCTACACAGAGAAACCCTGTCTCAAAAAAAAAAAACCAACAACCCATTAATAATAATAATAATAATAATAATAAGGAGTAAAAATAAACATTCCTGGGGGAAAGGTGTCAGCTTGGTGTGGTGGTATCGAATGCCTATAATCAGCATTAAAGAGGCTAAGGCAGAGCAATCACTAAGACTTTGAATCCAGCCTGAGCTACAGAGTGAGATCTGTCTCCAGAAAACAAAAACCAGGGGCTGGACATGTGGCTCAGTTAGCCGAGTGTTTGGCCAACAGACACGAAGCCTGAGGTTCTACACCCAGCACTGCCTATGCTGGGCATGCTGGCTCCCACCTGGGACCCCGGCACTCTGGAAGTGGAAGCAAGAGGATCAGCAGTTTAAAATTATCCTTGGCTATCTAACAATTGGAGACCAGCCTGCGCAGCCTGTGACCCTGTCTAAACAACAACAACAACTATATATATATATGTATATAACTATAAATATATATATATGTATAGTTATATACATATATATATAACTATAAATATATATATGTATATATATACATATATATATACATATATATATAGTTATAGTTATATATAACATGTGTGTGTGTGTGTGTGTAGAGGCGGGAAAGGTCAAAGTCATAGGAGACTAAAGAAGACTGAGGGGCTATTTTATATTAAAAGAGATGAAGAAGTTGGGTGGTGGTGCACATTCTTAATGCCAGCACACAGGAGACAGAGGCAGGCAGATCTCTGTGAGTTCAAGGTCAGCCTGGTCTACAGAGTGAGTCCAGGACAGTCAGAGCAACACAGAGAAACCCTGTCTTGAAAACACAAACAAAAAAGAGATAAAGGAAGGCTGGGTATGGTGGTGCATACCTTTGCTTGACAGGAGAGACCAGCAGATATCTATGTTCAAGGCCAGCTTGATCGACAGAGCCAATTCCAGGACCCTCAGGGCTACACCGAGAGACCCTGTCTCCTAGCTCCAGAGAAAGAGAGTGAGAGACAGAGAGACAGAGGAGAACTGACAATTCTGTGCAACCCAGGGCCCTCACCTGGCTACTGTATGGAAGGGGAAAGACTCAATGCTGGATGAATGGATAAAATTAGAGAATACGGGAAGTAGATGAGGAAGAAACTCCTTATTTGCCCAGCATACTTAGGTTTAGAGCATCCTGTAGTTATGTAAACAAGTGTTCTTGACCTGAAGTGTCTACGGGCTACAGTGTCTATGGCGTACTCTTTTCCAGTGGTGCCGGAGAACATTAATATAAGTAAGCAAATGGGGTGTGGCTCAGTGGTTAAGGGTGATTGCCACCAAGCCTGACTACCTCTCTTCAGTTCCTGGAAACAAGATAGAAGCAGAGAACTGACTCTCAAAAGCTGTCCTCTGACCTCCACATGCACACACCCACACACAAAAATAATAATACACTACAATACAAACATGTAAAAAATTTTTAAAAAGCAAATGAGACAAAATGTTAGTAATAGATGAACCTAAGGCAAAAGTTACATGAGTTTCTCTGTTTATGCTGTAATTTTCTGTAGATTAGAAATTCTTTCTTTTTTAGAAATGATTTCTAAGTAAAGTTCAGCCAGAAAAATGACAGTCCTGTTTAAAAAGTGGACAAAGCAGATGCTTCTCTAAAGACGCACAAATGACTAACAAGCTCTTGAAAGGTTGTTCAGAATCCTTTAGGGAAATGCAAGGCCAAACCACCAGGAGATGGCGCCTCACACCCACCGAGCCGCTGCGATAGAGGGGGAACTGCAAGCGTGGGCTAGGCTGCTGAATAACTGGCAACCGCGGCGATGCGGCTACAGTTAAAAGACTTCCGGGGGCCTCAGGGTTGTCCATAGAGTTGCCGTGGGATCCAGCAGTGCCCCTTCCACAAACGCACCCCGAAGAATTCAAAGCAGGAAATCAAAGAGATTTTTGTACAGCCAGGTTCACAACAGCATCCCTATGCATATAAACAAACGTGAAAATATAAAGTGAAAATAGAGCTAAGAAGGCAGCTAGGAGCAGAGCGATATTATTAGCATGTGCACAGCCCTGAATTCGATCCCAAATACGAAAACAAGGAGGGTGCGCGGGAAGATAGGGGGACAGAGGGAGAGAGAAAAGATGGCTGCTGCCGTAGCTCCGTGGTAGAGTGCTTGCCTAGCAAGCAGGAGGCCTCAGGGCCGAGGTTCAACGCCCAACCCCGCAACAGCTCCACTGAAGTAATGGGTGGAGACCACGGAACGGCTGAACGGCTGGGGAGCGGGCAAGCTCGGACACCGAGACATTATCCAGCCACGAACAGCGGTGACACAGCCCATCACAGACATCTCAAGAGCACCGCTGAGAAGCCAACCACAGACTCCTAGGAAACGCCTTAAACAGGGAAGTCCATGGAGGCAGCAAACTCATGGTTGCCAGGAGGAGAGAGGAGGGGAGGGGAGGGAACTGGGGAGAGGAGGGATGAAAACATTTTGGAGCTAGAAGTGACAGCGGCATAACACTGCGAAGTAGTGAATGCCACTGGACTGTGTGCTTTAAAAACTATGCAAGGTGGGTATGGTGGCACGCAGGAGGCACAGGCAGTGGATCTCTGTGAGTTCAAGGCCAGCCTGGTTTACAGAGTGAGTCCAGGACAGCCAGGGCCTCACAGAGAAACCCTGTCTTGAAAAAAAAAAATTTCTGGTTCTGGAAATAGAATCCAGGAGCTAAGAATCCAGGAGCTCTACCACTGGGCTACATGTCTAGCCCACATTACATATACCTATATACGTGTGTGTGTGTGTGTGTGTGCTGTAGATAGATGATACAGATAGAAATGTGTCTGTCTGTCTGTGTGCATGTATATGTGTACATAAACATACCTACAGTATTGACTAGGCTAGCCCTTAACTGCTGGGGTCAGGCATTCCTGCTGCCTCAGCCTCCCTTGTAGCTGAGACTACAGGTATGAACCACCATGCTTAAGACTTTATGTTATACAACTTTTCCCACAATTCTTGGAGTTGTTTGTTTTTGTTTGTTTGTTTGTTTGTTTTGAACACAGAGACTCATTATGTAGGCCAGGCTGATCTTGAACTCACATCTGGACTTAGACTCCTTAAGTGCTGAGATGACAAGCATGAGCAACAATATCCGACTCACCTCCATTGTCTGAAAATGTTAAAGCAGACCAGGCGCTGCAGCACAGGCCAATGACTCCAGCTCCTCTGGGGACCGGGTTTCCCGAGCCCGGGAGCCTGGGGCTGCAGTGCACTCTGCCTATCACGTGTCCACACATGGAATCAGTGTGCTGACCTCCTGGAAGCCGGGACCCTCATAGTGAGTGAGCATAGACACTGTGAGTGAGCAAAACCCGGTCTGGGGACACGGGAGACTTCATTTTTCTCTTTTGATTAAAGTATTTCATTGAATTAACATTGTTATGTATTTTATTAGTCCTTTGAGAATTTTGTACAATATTTTTGTTTTTGCTTTTGGAGTCTCACTGTGTAGCTCTGGCTGTCCTGTAACTTGTTATGTAGACCAGACTGGCATGGAACTCACAGCAATCCCTCTGCCTTTGCCTCCCAGCGCAGGGATTAAAACTGTGACCACTGCACCTAGCTGCCTGTTTCCTGTGCTGTTTGTGCTGATTTGTGCTAATAACGTTTTGTTGTAAACCTAGCAGAAGTGGTGTATGCCTTTAATTCCAGCACTCCAGATCTCTGAGTTCGAGGCCAGCGTGGGCTACAAAGCAAGTTCCAGAACACAGAGCTACACAGAAAACCTGGCTTGGAAAACCAAAAAGTAAAATAAAAAGGCTTTTTGGGGTGAAGCTCAGTGGCCAAGCAATGCCTAGGATGAGAGGCTCTCTGTTCAACCCCCAGCATCCAAAGACCAGTAAATAAAGCAAACAAACTGAATTTGCAAGACAGTGAGCTTTTCACGGTGGCAGGCCTGGATTCAAATTCTAGTTTTGCCATTTGCTAGGTGTGGCCTCTCCGAGCATCCTATGTGATGGAGTAGGATGTACTTCCGAGGTTCACTATAAAGGTGATCCATGACAAACACAAGAACCATTCCTAGCAGAGGCTGACCTATAGGAAGCGCTGAAGAGTGCAGGATACACTGGTGTCAAGCATGATAATGATGGGTTCTTGGCATCTGCCACTCAGCCACATACCCCACGTGATCTGGATGGGACTCAAAGAAGCTCAAAATCAGAGCCTGTAACTGGGGCACAAGTAGACATCCTGGCTAAGATGCTGACCCAGAATTAGTCTCACTACTCTGGCTGTGTGATTGTAGGCAAATCACTAATCTCGGAGGGTATTTCCTCATCTGTAAAGTGAAGATAACATAGGATATATATAATGGGGCTTTTGTGGTGTAAATAGAATAATGTTCAAAGCCTGTCTTTTTGTCATGATACCTTGCTATTTTTTTTTCTTAGGAAACAGAATCTCCTGGGCCAGTAAGATGACTAAAGAGGTACAAATACTTGCCACACAATCAAGGTGACCGAGTTTCATCACCAGAACCCATGTAAAAGTGGAAGGACTGAAACAATTTCCCAAGTTGTCTCTGTTCTATGCTATGGCACCTTCACACCCATATACATACATACACTCACATACAATTTTTTTTCAGTTTAAAGAAGGGGCTAGAGAAATGGCTCACCAGTAAAGAGCAGTTGCTGCTTTGCAGAGGATCTGACTTAATCTTAATTTTGTTTTAATCTCTCTGACTTAAATTCCCAGCATCCACATCAGACAGCAAAAAAGCCAGATTATAACTCTAATTCCAAGGAATGGGATTCCCTCTGCTGGCTTCTTTGGACATTGCATGAACATGGTGCACATACACATAAATAAAAATAAATTCAAATTTTTTTAAATAAAAATAAAATTTTAAATGTTAAAAAGTAAAAAAGCTAGGAGTGAATGGAGCATATCTTTAATTGAAGCACTTGGAAGGCAGATGCAGGCAGCTCTTTGTGTTAGAACTCTGGCTGAGTTCTAAGCCAGCCAGGGCCACACAGTGAGACACCATCTCAAAGAAAGAAAGAAAGAAAAAGAAGCCAGGCACAAATTCCAGCACTTGGGAAGCAGAAGCAGATGGATCTATGTGAATTCCAGAACAGCGTTATCTACATAATGAGTTCCAGAGCTATAAAGTGAGACCCTGTATCCAAACAGAAAAAAAGAGAAAGGAAGAATGACGAAGCATGGCCTCAGCCAGGTGTGGTGGGCTCGTGCCTGTAGTCCAGCGCTTGAGTGTAAGGGATTCAGTGTCACCTCTGACTACAGTCAGCCTATGCTACAGGAGGCCCTGACTCAAAACAAAGGAAACATCTCTAAAACAACAACAAAAAGCAGAGTCTTACAGCAGGACACAAGGATTCGTGTTTATAATCCCAGCTCTGGGAAGGCTGAGGCAGGAGGATGGTTTTGCGTTCAAGTCCAGCCTGGGCTACTCTGTGGGATTCTGACTCAACAAACAAAACAAAAAAGGAAGAAAGGAAGAAGTCTCCTCTGTTGCCCATGTTGGGGTCTGGTGGCTAGTCACTGGCGTGCACCCCACCACTGGTCAGACTGCGGCCTGGCTGTCCCTGCTTCCTGGGGACACCTTATTGACTGCCTGGGACAGAGAAAGTACTGTGTAGTGAGAGTTTTGGTCCTTAAAAACCCAGTTACGTTGGGTGAACATGTTTTGTTTCAATCTTGGCTGTGGGATATGGGACAGCTTCAGATCATGCACAGCAGCTGGCTGTTTGCCTCCTGCTCTGGCAGGGGCGTGATTCTACCAGCTGAAGACAGTTTAATTCCGGGGACCCTAGAGAGGGTATAAAACAGAGCCCCAAGAGGGGAGGCGTGGTTATTCTGCCTGCTGGTTCCTGCTCCTCTACCTCCCTCTTCTTCCTTTTGTCCTCCTCCCCCTTCCTCCTCCTGTTCCTCCTACTACCGCTTCTGCTCCTCCTACTCATGCTCCTCCTACTCATGCTCCTCCCTACTGATCCTCCTTCCTGCTCCTGCTGCTGCTTCTCCTTCTTCCCCTGCTCCTCCTGCTGCTGCTGTTGGTTGGTCAGGTGGTCGAGAGGGAAGAGACAACAAGAAGAAATTGGAGATATCCTGATGAGAAGGTTGGACTTGCATCAAGAAACTCAATGCCCCTAATCAGTAGGAAGTAGTCTAAAAAGATCCCAATGCCCCCTCTCCCCACTAACCTTCTGTCTCTTCTACCTAGTGGTGGGCATTGGGAAGGATTGGGGTGGGGAAAATTGGTAGATATAAGAACTAAAATAAAGTAGCTTTTAAAAAATGCCCCCACAGTGCTGTTATTGTTAAATAAGATGGGGTTTCCCCATCACACACACTTTGGTCTCCAGCCCTAACGTCAGCAACAGGCCAGAAGCTGGGCTCCATCATTAGTACAAACACAGGAAGACAAGGCACACGAGGGCCTGCCTGCACTCACACACTTGCGCAAGCTACACAGCAGCACTGTCTACTTGAATTTCAGAAGAAAGCAGCCCCATCACAGTCACTCTGTTCAGCCACTCTGCTGTGAGAGACTAAAGTGGCCTCATGACAACAAAGCCTAGGAGTCAGTCAGGTCAGGGAGGTTAGCTGTTGCCCAGGAGAATGGCCTTCGATTGGCCATTCTAAGGATGACCTTAGATCCTGGCGCCAGCTCTCCCAACATAGGTTCAGGGATTGCCCTCTAGTGAGGTCCGAGATGAAAGAGGCTTTGCCTAGAGGCATCTTGGAAATTCCCTGAAGAGTAAAAGGGCGCGCGTGCACACACACACACACACACACACACCCCAAGACTGGAGGATGGCGCAGAGCTCTGGATGTGATACAGCCAGGGTTCTCACACTGTGAGGGGACATTTGCCTCTGGGCCTCAGCTTCCCTGCTTGAGCCTGAGGGGCACGCTGGTGAAGGACTGTTTAGGCCTGGGGGGTCCACTTGGTCTATAGACATCCCTCAGGAGCTCGCAGCAACATCCATTCTGCCGGTGTCTCCCAGCGGGGAAAGGAAAACAGCTCTAGCTGCCTCTCAGGATGGCACACAGGCGCTAATACCAGGAAGTCCCGCTTCCCAGAGAACAGAGCAACGTCCACATGGCTGTTAACAGAAATCATCACTTCAAAAAAATGAATGCATTTATGTAGTTGAGGGCGGGCAACAACTTTCAGACGAGGTTCTCAAGCCCTACCTGCTGAGGTCTCTGTGTCCACCGCTGCACAAACTACCTTCCGCGTGACCCTCCTGCCTCCCATCTCACAGGGCATGCGCCATGCCCCCAGCTTTTGCAGTTGCTGTTTGGTTTGGTGTGGTTTTTTGAGACAGGGTTTCTCTGTGTAGCCTTGGCTGTCCTGACCTCACTCTGTAGATCAGGCTGGCCTCAAACTCAGAGATTCACCTGCCTCTGCCTCCCTGAGTGCTGGGATTACAGGTGTGGGCTACTATGCCTGCTGAGCACAGTTTTGTTCTGTTTTGTAGTTTTGTTTTGTTTTTTTTTCACGTGGGTGGGTTCCTTGGCTAGATTGGTGGTCAGGGTTGGGCAGCTCATACCTTTATCTACTGAGCCAAGTCCTCAGCCCTGGAAATATTGCTTTAAGGAAGAAAGTGTTGGCCTAGAAAGACAACTTGTGTAGGATCTGCAGCTCCCAACACAGAGGGACCGGAAAGGAGTGTCTCATGCTGGCTGTCAATCCTTATGGGATGGGGCAGACTCACCAAGCTACGTGATATGAGACCACTGTGGATCTGGCACACTGAGAAAAGAAACATGCTCAGAAATCACTCTTCCTTAAAAGCAAATGTGTGCTTCTGGTATGTACCCAAAGGATGGAAGTGAAGCCAGGTATGGTGGTTCACTCAGCAGGCTGAGGCAGGAATATCCAGAGCTTTAGGACAACCTAGATATACCTGCCTCAAGAAAGGAAAAATAAATAAATACTGATAAATGGATGTTTATATATGTTACATTTATATGAAATGTAATATATAAATACGATAGAATAGTATTCAGCCTCAAAGGGGAAGCTTCCAGCACAGTGGGATATATCACAGTCCTTGCCGTTCAGAAGGTTAGCATGGGAGGGTCATTTGTGTCTCGCAACTGACAGCCTGGGCACAGTGAGACCTATCTCAAAAAGAAAGGAAGGAAGGAAACAAAGAAAGAGAAAGAGGGAGGAAGAAAATGCAGAAACACGATATAGATGGTTTTATTTTTATTTAATTTATTTATTTTTAATTAATTACAATTTATTCACTGTGTATCCCAGCTGTAACCCCCTCCCTCATCCCGTCCCCATCCCTCCCTTCCTACCCTCCCTCCCTCATCTCCTCCCATGCCCCTTCCCCTGTCCACTGATGGGGAGGTCCTCCTCCCCTTGCATCTGTCCCCAGCCTATCAGGTCTCATCAGGACTGGCTGCATTGTCTTCCTCTGTTGCCTGGTAAGGCTGCTCCCCACTCAGGGGGAGGTTAAAGAGCCAGCCACTGAGTTCATGTCAGAGGCAGTCCCTGTTCCCAATACTAGGGAACCCACTTGGACACTGAGCTGCCATGGGCTACAGCTGTGCAGGGGTTCTAGGTCATCTCCATGCATGGTTCTTAGCTGGAGTATCAGTCTCAGGAAAGACCCCTGTTCCCAGACTTTTTTGGTTCTGCTGCTCTCCTTGTGGAGCTCCTGTCCTCTCCAGGTCTTTCATCTCCCCCTTTCTTTCATAAGATTCCCTGCACTCTGCCTAAAGATAGATGGTTTTAAAGTTGTCAGTTATCAGCTACTTGGTGGTGTTGGCGGTGACAGTGCACACCTTTAATCCCAGCACTCAGGAGGCAGAGGCAGGTGAATCTCTGAGTTGGAGGCCAGCCTAGTTTACAGTGAGTTCCATGACAGCCCAGGCTACACAGAAAACCGTGTCTCGAGGAAAATAAGTTGTGAGTTGTCTCAATTGATACAATCTGCTTCAGACACAATCCCATCAGACAAATCGTAAGGACCTTATTGTGCTAAGTAAAAAATAGTTTATCACAGGAGGACAGTCCTTATGTGAGGTCACATTTATTTTCTATAATGTGCAAATTCAGAGACTGAAAGTAAAATGGAAGTTATCAGGAGCTGAACCTTTTTGAGATGGGGCAGTTACTGTTCAATTGGTTGAGTTTCAGTTTCAGGACAATGAGAAAGATCTAGAGAGATTAGTGTTGACTATTGCACAACACTGACTATGCTGTTAAAGGCCATCAGACGGAGCTGGGTGTGATGCCACGTGTCTTTAATCCCAGCATTCAGGAAGCAGAGGCAGAGCATCTCTGAGTTCGAGATCAGCCTGATCTACAGAAGGAGTTCCAGGACAGCCAGGACTACACAGAGAAACCCTATCTCAGGGGGAAATAAAAAGAAAAAAGAGAACCAACAAGTGAATATAAAGTACAATTAGTGGCAAAGACCTGTGTTAACCCATGGTGGCTGGGACCCAGTGACAAGAACAGTGGGAATTGAAGCTAGTTGGAGCTGGTCATAGAGCCATGTCCTAAGGCTTTTCATCAAGCATGAAAGAAGGGAGCAGTCTCCTCCTGACACATGTCCATGTGTATTCATCAGAAAAAAAAAAATTGCCCAAGACCTTTCCTGGAAATCCCTCCTCCCAAGCGGCTCTCCATCAGAGTGTATGGAGCAGGATGGAGCCATATGCTGGTGCTCAGGCAACAAGGGAAGCTGGGAACGTCACCTGCAAATCCATCTCTCTCTGTGGGGAAAAAAATGGTTACTGGATAAGTCAAATGAGATGACCCATGCCTATGATCTTAACACTGGAGAGTTTGGAGATTGGAAGATCAGAAGTTCAAGGTCATTCTCAGACACAAAGCAAGTCCAAGGCTGGGCTACATAAGAGCTCGACTCAAAAAAGGAAGGCTGAGGGACTGGAGAGGTGCCCAATTCAACAGTTACAAGCTTGCTGCTTTTGCACAGAACAGGAGTTCTTCCCCAACACCTCTATCAGGAGACTCACAGCTGCCTGGTAGCTCCAGCCCCAGGGTATCCAGGGTATCTGACACCCACTTCTGGTGTCTAGGGCACTGAACTCACATACATAAACCCACACACAGCCAAACACACATAGTGGGCTGGAGAGATGGTTCAGTGGTAGAGAGCACTGGTTGCTCTTCCAGAGGACCCAGTTTCTGTTCTCTGCTCACACATACCAACGTCCAACCATCTGTAACTCCAGCTCCAGGGGCACTGATGTCCTCTTCTGTTCTCTTCAGACACTGCATGTATGACGCACAGACATATATGCAGGCAAAATACAACGCATACAATATAAAAATAAAGTTTAAATAAAAACGAGGCGGTGAGCTGCGCGATCCTCACAAACCCTGGAACCCTGTAAGTGTGGGAGAAGAGGAGTGGCTCACAAACTTGTCCTGCTGCCCCTAGATGCACTGTGCACACACATCTGCACTGTACACACACATCCGCACTGTGTACACACACATTGTGTGCTCACACACAATAACAGTAAAGAACTTTTAATTAATAACAAAAAATAAAATCTCAACAGTGGTGGTAGCGCATGCCCTTAATCCCAGCACTCAGGAGGCAGAGGGCAGCCTGGTCTACAGAGTGAGTTACAGGACAGCCAGGGCTACACAGAGAAACCCTGTCTTGAGAAAACCAACAAAATAAAATACAATCTCAAGACAGATTCATATATATATATAATATATATATCATATATATATATCCTGGATATGGGAGCACATGTCTATAATTCTATGACTTAAGAGGCCATAGCAGAAAGATCAGGAGTTCAAGGCCAGCCTCAGCTACATTGTGAGCCCTTCGGTAGACAATAGGAGGGTAGAGAATGAGAATGAATATATGTCTGCTGAGTGAGGAAATATATTCCTCAGGTGGAGCCTACGGAAGCCTGAGAGAGTCTCTTGCCTACAACAAGGAATGCACATCCTCATTCCCAGGAAAAGATGGTGTGAACCCAACCTTCTAAAGCCTTTAACTCCAGCACATGAGGCAGAGACCAGCCTGGTCTATAAGCGAGTTCCAGGCCAGGCAAACTTGAGGTGTGGGTTCCCAAGGAAGAAATTTGAGGTGGCAGAAACCAGATGTGTTTTTAACCAGGGTCCCTGAGACCGGGGTCCTCAACAGGGCTCCTGTTGGCATAAAGGGTACAGCAGAAGCAGCTGCTGAATACTGAGGCTCATGGGATCTCATTCCTGGGTAGACTGCTTAATTCCAGGTTTCACTCTCAACCGACATCCTGTGGTCATTAAAGGCAGCAGAGCTATGAACTATTCTTGGCATGGTAAAATGCGAGAAGATTTCTTGGTAAATTCAGAGTGGTCTCAAGATGCTGGACCTCCCACTAGGAAGGCCTCTGTGACTGTGAAGACAAGGGCAGCGGCCATGTTGTCTACCCAGGTGTGAACTTGACTGAGTTTCTATAGTGATGCAGAAAAGCTTGATGTGCCCCTAAGTGTTCACAGAACCTAACCCAGGCACGAAAGATGACAGATTTTTGTTTGCTTATTTGTTTGTTTTTTCTTTCAACAGTAGCAGCAACAGCAATAACAACAGGTAAAGTGATACACGCCCTTAATCCCAGCACTCAGGAGACAGAGGCAGGTGGATCTCTGTAAGTTCAAGGCCAGCCTGGACTACATAGAGAGTTCCAGGACATCCAGGGCTACTATAGCATAGGGAGACATTGTCTTCAAAAAGAGAGAGAGAAAGAGAGAAATTGACAGAATCCAACATTCTTTCCTAATAGCTGGGGAGATGGCAGTTAAGAGCACTTGTTGCCCTTGTGGAGGATTCAGGTTCCATTTCCAGCACCCACATGATGGCTCGCAACATCCACAACTCCACTCCGTTCAGTGCCCTCCTTTGACCTCCACAGGCACTGGGTATACACATGGTAAACATTATGCAGACAAAACACATATAAAATATACTTTAAAATCTAAATTTAAAAAACCTTAATTAGGGGTGACAGTATGGCTCACTACGTAGTGAGAGCCTTTCTCAAAAATGAATAAGCTAGCTGGGCTCAGTAGCACAAGCCTGTACTCCTAGCACTTAGGGAGGCAGAGGCAGGTGGATCTCTGTGAGTTTGAGGCCAGCCTGGTCTACACAGTGAATCCAGGACAACCAAGGCTACACAGAGAAATCCTGTCTCAAAAAAAAAAAAAAAAAAGTAAACTGGGCATAATGGTACAGATTTTTAATCCCAGTATTTTAGAGGCAGAGAAAGGCAAATGTCTGAGAGTTTGAGGCTAGCCTGGTCTAGAATGAAAGCTCCTGGCCAACCATGGCTATACAATGAGACCTGTCTCAAAAAAGTAATAATTCATTAATTGATGTGGGGCACCATAGCTGACTTCCTTATCTTCTCAAACTCTGGATACAGAATCACAGAAACGAAAGGTTCCCCCCACCTCTCTGTGACAAAGCACATCCTGGAACCTGCTTGAACCTGAGGGATTTGAGAATGTCACCTTTCCACTCAGTTGCATCAGTGCCATGCACTCCATAACAGTGTGCTGTTCTCCACCGTGGTCAGAGAAGCTTCTTCCTGAGGCGGGCTAATTCAGAGACTCATAACTGGTCCAAGTGCTGAGAAGTGACTGGGAGCGCTCAGCCCCCAATGGGCCACATCCACCCTCTACCTCATTTCAAGGCTCAGGGGAAAGTGCAGAAGAGGGGTTTCAGAGAGCAGAAGGGCGGAGGAAGGCTGGGAAGCGATGTCTCAAGCGGTGCAGACGTGGTGCGACTGTACGTTCTTAGAAAGGAGACTAAGCCCGTCAGACTCCAGCACAGGTCAGGGAGCGGCTCAGCAGGCCCCGCCCCTGCTGGAAGAGCCCCACCCCACCTGCTGGCGGTTCCTCGGAGTCATTTTTCTTTGGGAGTATGACCACTCTTAGGTTACCAAGGCTCCAGATAACGCCCCACAGGCAAGGGCACACAGCACTCCCTAAGCTATTAAAAAGTAAAAGGCATGGAGCTAGGTGGAGGGTCCAGAGAATTAGAGGAAGGGAGGAAAATAAAGGGTGGATATGATCATTAGAAATATATTAACTTCCAAAATGTTTAAATATATTAATTGAAATACATACATCTCTAGTTTCTGTGAAGTTCACAGCCAGACTCAGCCATGCAGTTCCTCCCCTTGCTATGACAGTTGTGGGCTTCCTAGTCAGCTCTACTTCTCCCAAGACTCAGACATTAACTCAGTCTCTTTCTGTCTTCCCTGATTCTCTCACCATTCAGGTGATGTCACCAGCCACACTGAGGGCCCCTCCGCCATCTGGACCTCTGGGTCCTATTGTAACCAATCACCTTACCTAAGCAATCCCATGACAATCGCCCACCTTTAGACTCATGACCCCATTCTCCTCCCTGCTCTACGACACTCTGATTAGTCCCACTTCTGTCCATGGGACCCTTGAACCTCCTAAGTCCACTCCATGTTCCCTAGCCATCACGACCTTTGCCAGTTCATGGACCTTCTCTATCATCACCCATAGCCCCTCCCCCACACTTCTCCCTTGGCTGATCTGCTAAAGCTCCTGCCCCAACCCTCCACTTCACACCTGCACCCACACAGCTAGATGGAACAAAATAGGAAGAACAGACCTTGCTTGCTGGGAGCTTATGGTAAAGTCATCCCACGGAGCTCCAGCAAGTGCAAGGCCGTGCCCAGAAAGCCAGTCCTCAGAGCCCCTCCACGTCTCCCTGCACTTTCTACCATGCCCCAGCTTCACATGCATGTAGGGAAGAAAGAGGACAAGCCCAAGCAAAAGCCTTCACCTTCCACCTCATTTTAAGCCCTCCTGTCTTCACCTCTCTCCCTTCTGTACTTCCTTCCCCTATCACTACTCTGTCCACTCTGTTGGTCTCCCTCTTCCCACAAGTCATTCACCCGACTCAGTGGGACAGCATCAACCTTAGCTTGCATCTCCTGGTACTCAGGCTTCAGCAGCATCACCTTCCAACTCCCTTCTGTGGGGCCAGGGATGGAACTCAGTCAGTGGAATGCTTACCTGGAGTATATTAGGCCCAGGTTCCATGCCTAGCATGACATAAAACCAGATTTGGTGATGCATGGCTGTCATCCCAGCAGCCGGAGGTGGAGACAGGGGGATTAAAAGCTAAAGGTCAGCATGTGCAGAGATGGCTCAGTGGTTAAGAGCACTCATGCTCTTACAGAGAACCTGACTTTGGTTCCCTGAACTCAAGTCTGGAAACACACCTGTAACTACAGCTCTAAATCAAATGCTCTTTCTGACCTCTATGGGCACCGGTATCCAAGTGTGCACGCAGAAACAGACACAGACAGGCAGACACACCACACGCACACACACACACACACACATAGTTTTGTTTCTCTTAAGTTAGGGTCAGGGGCTGGAGACATGGCCCAGTGGCTAAAAACATTGGCTGCTTCCTCTGTAACCCGGAAGGGCCTCGAGTGGAGGGATGGAGACACCAACCCAGCCACAGAACCTCTAAGCTACAGTTTGTCATGCCCGCATGATGTGCCGGGGCTGGAGCCTAGCATAATCAACATCAAAAGACTAGAGACTTCATTCCAGCAACTAATAGGGCAGATGCAGAGTCCCACAGCCAAATATTAGGCAGAGCCTGGGGAGCCCTGGGGAGGAGGAAGAGGAAGGACTGGAGGAGCCAGAGGGGTCAAGGACACCACGAGCACACAGCCCGCAGAGTCAACTGACCAGGACTCAAGTGGGCTCACAGATATCAGGGGGTCTGTATGGACTGACACAGGTCCCCTGCATACATGGTGTGGTAGTGTGGCTTGGTGTTCTTGTGGGATTTCTAACAGTGGGAGAGGGAATTGTCTCTGCCTCTGGGACTCTTTTCCTCCTAAAAGGTTACCTCATCCAGCCTTGATGTGAGAATGTGTGCCTGGTCTTATTGAAGCTGGTTAGTTCATATTTAGTTGATGTCCCTGAGAAGCCTGCTCCTTTCTGAGGGGAGCTGGGAGTGGGGTAGATCTGGGGAAAGGGAAGTTGGGGAGGACTGGGACACTGTGATGGGATATAAAACGTGAGAGAAGAATAAACAAACAAACAAGTGAACCCGGGCCCAACACCCACATAGTGACTCACAGTCAACAAAGTCCAGTTCCAAAAGATCTAATGCCCTCATCTGGCCTCTGTGGGCACTGCATGAATTTGGTGCAAAGGGCCCTTAGAATACAATTCTTGGCCATGTGGGAAGTTCAGAGCCAGCCTGGGCTATATAATACTGTGTCTCAAAAAAAAAAAAAAAAAAAAAAAATTTAAAGGCTACTGGTGGTGTTCTATCACAGCCTTAGAACTGTGGCAAGTACTTCTAGACCATGAGTTCAAGGCTAGCCTGGTGGGCTATATAGCAAGACCCTGTCTCAAGTAGCAGAAATGTGTGAGCTGGTAGTCCTCCCTTAGAGGCCTTCCCTTCTCAGGAGCCCATTCTCATTTTTTCATAGCGAAATACATTTTTCTCTCTACTTAAAAAAAAAATCAACTAATGAGTTGTCCCCTGTTTTAGTCAGTGTTTTATTCCCCACCGCAACTCTCATAAAGCAAAGCTTTTAACTGAGGCTAGCTTACAGTTTCAGGGGTTTCGTCTGTTGTCAGCCTGGCGGGAAGCATGACAGCATGCAGGCTGCCACAGTAGCGGAGAGTTCTACATCTCCTTCTGGAAGGCAGCAGGAAGGAGAGAGCCCCTGGGCCTGGCTAAAGCTCACCTCCAGCGACACACTTCCTCCAGCAAGGCCACACCTCCTAATCCCTGTCAAATAGCAACACCCCCTAATGACCCACCTGCCAAATACATGAGCCTCTGGGGCCATTCCTATTCAAACCACTTATTTTTATTTTATTTTATGAGAATGGATATTTTGCCTACATGCAGTATCTGTGTACCATGTGTTGTATTCCTGGTACCCACAGCGCCAGAAACTGGCATCCCATCCCCTGGTACTGGAGTTACAGACAATTGTGAGCTGCTGCGTGTGTGTTTGGAATCCAAGTCAGGTCCTCTCCAGGAGCAGCCAGTGCTCTTAACTGCTGAGTCATCTTTCCAGCCCCCATTAGGCCCTTCCTTCTTCCATCTACTTCAGATCCTACCTTTAAAACACACTTTGAGTCCATTCTTCTCCCCTTCCATCCCACTAGCTGAGTCCAGACCACCATCATCCCGTGATGGCACAGGATACCGACTGTGCTTCCCGTGTCCAAACGGAGGGCCCTGTGCAAAGGGACATTCTGTGGGCACTTCCCTGATCCACACGCTTGCTTGCCAGGAAGAGAGTACAACTGAAACCTTCCCCCTAGCTTCAGGCCCTAGAAATGGACCCCACATCCTAGCCCTCCTGCAAGTCTGAACCCCTCCACCATTGCCCCAGTTGGCTGTGTTTCCACTATGCCTATGTCACTTTCTCTACTTCCCAAGTGGGAAGCTCGTGCCCTCTTTCAAGGATCTCAGTAACACCTTCTGCCCTGGAACACCGCCTTCAAGGTGCCCTCCCCAGCATTCAGTCAAGAGGGTTATAGCTTCGTTCTTCACACAGCTCCCTTCACATCCGGCACTTTTCGTGTTTGCCTGTTTTTCTATCTTCCTTTCCCCTATTCAGTTGTCTTGGTGTCTTGCTGGGTCGCCAGCACCATGGTGCCTGGCACTCAGGCTGTACTCATTCACACTTTAGGAATCAAGGGAACCAGGAGAAGTGGTGCACACCTCTAATCTCAGCACTCAGGGAGGCAGAGGCAGATAGATTTCTGTGAGTTCGAGGCCAGGAGAGATAAGACTACACAGAGAAACCCTGTCTCAAAACAAACAAACAAACAAAAAGGACAAAAGGAACAAGGGGTGGGGGGAAGGAGATGGAGAGATGGCTCTGCAGTTAGGAGCACTGGCTTCTCTTCCCGAGGACCCAGGTTCAATTCCCAGCACCCACGTGGCAGCTCAGCACTGTCTCTAACTCCAGTTTAAAGGATCTGTCACCCTCTTGTAGTATCTGAGAGCATATAGGTAGTTCACAGAAACATCCACACACATAAACTAAATAAATGTTTTAGGTTTTTTCTTTTTAGGCTTATTTATTTCACTTTTATATGTGTGAATGCTTTGTCTGCATGCATGTGTGTCACCTCCCATGTGCCTGATGCCCATGAAGATCAGAAGACGGTGTCTGATAACCTGAAACTAGAGTTGTGAGCCGCCATGTAGATGCTCAAAATCAAGCCTAAGTCGTCTGAAGAGCAGCAAATGTGCTTAGCTAACGAGGCGTGTCTCCAGCCCCAGTTATTTCATATATATTTTTCATGTATATACACATATGTGAGTGTATGTGTATATGTATTCTTTATGTAAATACAAAGAATGGGGGATGGTGTTGGAGAGACAGTTTCTTGATCAAGGGCACTGGCTGTGCCTTCAAAGAGCAGACATGGTGGGTCACAATTATCTGTGACCCCAAGATTACAAGAGACCTGACACCCTCTTTTGGTTTCCTCAGGCCTCAGACACTTCATGAACACATATAGTTCACAGACATAAGACACAAACAGGCAGAATATCCACACACATAGAAATGTTTTTGACAAGAGTAAAGGACCAGGCATGATTATGCAAACCTCTGCTTCCAGCATTCAAGAGGCAGAGGCAGAAGCATCAGAAATTCAAAGCCATCTGCTACCACAAAGTGAGTACAAGCGCCAGGCTCTGTCCTTTGAAAAAAGAAAAAGCATGGCTGGGCACCAGAGCAAGGCCTCTAATCCTAGCATTTGAGAGGTAGAAGCAGGAGGATCTCTGTGAGTTCGAGGCCAGCCTAGTCCACATAGTGAGTTCTGGGACAGCCAGGGCTGTAAAGAGAGACCCTGTCTTGAAAAACAAAATCAGACACAAACACAACAACAACAACAAGATAATGAGAAAGGTAGAACCCCCTGCTGCCAAACCTTACAACTCTATTCAGTCCCCGCAATGCTCACGGTGCCGATAGAGAATCTTCTCTGGAAAACTGTGACCTCTGTGTGGCCTTTGTGGCACACTCCACCATCACTACCCACAACTCACCAAATCAACTAAACAAACAAAAGGTTGGAAAAGAAAGCCTGGCCCAGACAGACAGCACAGGTTAGAGGTGCCTGCTTTACACCCAACAACCCGAGTTCCATCCCCAACCCCACATGAAGATGGCAAGCAAGAGCCTACAGAGCTGGCTCAGACGGTAAGAGCTCTAGTTCTGGCAGAGTACTGAAATTAGGTTCCCAGCACCCAACTGGACAGCTTACTAACTTCAGCTCCAGGGCATCCTGTGCCCTCTGTGGGCATCTTCATGCATGCACACACACACACTTTTAAAAGAAAGGGTTTTCTTTGTTGTTGTGTTTTGTGTATTTATGTATTTGGGTTTTTGTTTGAGAAAGGATGTCTATGTGGTCCTGGCTGGATGTCCTGGAATTCAATATGTAGACCAGGTTGGCCTCAAACTCCAAGCAATCCTCCAGCCTCTGCCTTCCAAGTGCTGGGATTAAAGCTGTGCTCCACCGTTCCCGGTCCTTAAAGTTTTGTCTTGTTTTTTTTTTAAAGAAAGGAGAGATCAGAGTTGGGCATGGTGGTGCATGCCTGTAATCCCAGCACTCTGGGAGACAGAGACAGGCAAATCATTGTGAGTTCCAGGTTAGCCTGGTCTACAAAGCAAGTCCAAGAAAGAAAGGAAGGAAGGAAGGAAGGAAGGAAGGAAGGAAGGAAGGAAGGAAGGAAGGAAGGAAGGAAGGAAAGAGAAAAAGAAAGGAAGGAAGGAGGGAGGGATCTTTTCTCAAAGTCAAAAAAACAAGAAAGAAAGAAAAGAAGGCTGAAGTTGCAGTGCAGCAATGGGCTTGCCTAGCAAGTCCATCTCAGTGCTACAGATACTGCTGACCGTAAGGAAGAGGGTGAGGCTTCCGGAAGGCTAGCAGTGCCCTTTGAGCCTCCTGAACCAAAGAATAAGATGTCAAATGAAAAGACTGCCTAAGTGCATTGCTTCTCAGAAGCCTTCACAGTAAATCAGGGCTATGTTGGACCGTGACCACCAGGTGGCATCAAAACCTAAGGCGCAAACACGACCCGGCAGCCCTGAGGGTCCAGTGG
>CM053746.1:43870815-43984175 GCA_028658305.1 Pachyuromys duprasi | reverse complement strand
CCCACTAACCTTTTCTCTCTCCCACTTAAGATTGCAGGGTTGGTGGATGGGAGGTAGAGGCCTAAACACCCCAAATAAAGGAGAGTTTAAACAAGAGCGCCACCAACGGCTTTCCGTTACAGAGGTATGTGTCTATTCCCAGGTCGGCTGCTGATGCACACATGAACCTTCCAGAACAGGCACAGTATTAATACCGTGACGCCCAGGAGGAAGCAGTCCTCACACGACGCACCTGGTAGAGCAGGGAGCTTCTTCCTTCCTTCCTTCCTTCCTTCCTTCCTTCCTTCCTTCCTTCCTTCCTTCCTTCCTTCCTTCCTTCTTCCCTCCCTCCCTCCCTCCCTCCCTCTCTCTCTCTCTCTGTCTCTCTCTCTCTGTCTCTCTCTCTCTTTGGTTTTTCGAGACAGGGTTTCTCTGTGTGACAGAGCCCTGGCTGTCCTGGACTTGCTTTGTAGACCCGCCTAGCTTCAAACTCACAGAGATCCACCTGCCTCTGCCTCCCGGGTTCTGGGATTAAAGAAGTTCGCTGCCACCACTGCCCAGCCAGAAGATGGATTTTTAAGTGGTAAATTTTGTAAATCTGATGCTCTAGTGAAAGTACTTAGATAGTACTTAGATGCTCTAGTGAAAGTACTTAGATAGTAATTATGCACACAGTTTTGCCCAAAGTTGTACGTATAAATTGCTTTTCTCTGACTTACCTTCCCAACCTCCAGACGGGCACGGGGAGTTTTGTTAGCCTAAATGTCCTTTCTATCCACCATAAAAGTCAAAGACACACTTAGCTAGCACCAGGCCTGGGAGTACATCAGTCTCTGAGACTCAGAGCAACGGCTCATGCCGTAATGGAGCCCTAGAGGCAGAAGGGGGTGGGGACCATAACCTGCAAGTCAAATGAACTCTTTTCTCTCCAGGTTGTTTTTGATCATGGTGGTGTATCACAGCAACAGAAACCATTAAAAAGACACCCAGCTCTAAAAACAGAAAACAAAGGAACTAACTATGGCAGAGCCCTTCAAACTAAACGCTCACTAGGGCCCGCCTTCCAGCATTGTTGTACTGGATTAGATTTTAAACACATAGATTTTGGTAGAGAATCAGGAGGGTTAGTGGTTCAAGGCCAGCCTCAGCCACACAAAAATGTCAAGGCCAACTTGTGCTCCCTGTCTCACATACACACATGAGTTGCATCCCCAAAATAAAATGGGGGCCTAGTAAAATGGTTCATTGCACAAGAAATATCAAACCTGAGTCATTTCTTTCATTTCTATTCAATACTATAAAACGGGTGTTTGGAACAAGGAAGTCAGAACATTTCCTCTTTCCCACTTTGTTTTCTCCACCCACCCCCACCTAGCCACAGAGGGCCCCTGTGGTGTTACAGGGGTGTATGACCTTGAGAAGCGCACTTTCTTTCCTCTTCACCCTTCATTTCCTGTAAGCCAATTCTTTTCACACTAACCAACTAAATAAGGCCATGAGGTCCTCCCAGAGTCACCACGTGTTAGAAAAGAAGCCAAGAGCACTTCCTGCCTTGTGTTCACTCTTCTGAGCACACCCTCCTTTAAAAAATTTTTTTTGGGGGGGAGCAGGGACGGGGACGGGAGGGGGAGGTTGAGACAGGGTTTCCCCCTGAGTACTGGGATTGAAGGCAACCCCAGCACGCCCTCTTGACCAAGAATAAAGTTTGCCTTGTCAAGACACTTCAGCTGGACGGGCAGTCTCTTTTCTTTGCAATTTCTATCCATTGATAAAGATTTGCTGCCAAGTCTGATGACCTGAGGCCCACATGGTAGAGAACTGACTCTGCAAAGTTGTCCTCTGATCTAGGCACACGCACATGCTTGAGGGCGCATATACACACACTAATTAGATAAGCAAGTGTAATTTAAAAGTAAGTAATGATAAACTGGTGTCAGGTCTCAGAACCCTGGGATAACTGGCTGAGGTGCCTACTAACACCTAGCACTAGCACGCAGTACCTGTGGCTCCGCCTATCACTTCTCACCCCGCCCCCTACCCTAAACCTCTCCTTCCCAGAGGCGGGGCTTCTGCTTGCTTCTGCCCCCTGCACCCCAGCCTGATCCCTAATAATTCAGCTACTTTGGCTCCTCTGCTCTCTTGCCCTCTCGCCCCCCTGCTCTCTGCTCATGGTCCGGCTTAGTCTGCTGGCCATTTTCAGCCTGGACTCTTCCCCTCTGCCTGCTTTCTCGCTTATATCTACATTAAAAAATCTCCATGGGGCTGAAGAGCTGGCTCAGCAGCTAAGAGCATTGACTGCTCTTCTAGAGGTCCTGAGTTCAATTCCCAGCATCCACATGGTGGCTTACAACCGTCTACACTGGGATCTGATGCCCTCTTCTGGCATGCAGGTAAACGTGCAGATAGAGCACTCATATACATAAAATAAATAAAATTTAAAATAAAAAATAAAGTATTTAAAATAAAAAATTAGAAAGTATTTTAAAATTTTTTCTCGGGGCTGGAGAGATGGCTCAGCAGTTAAGAGCAATGGCTGCTCTTCCAGAGGACCTGAGTTCAATTCCCAGCACCCACATGGCAGCTCACAACTGTCTGTAACTCCAGTTCCAGGGACCCTCAAACAGACATGCAGGTAGAACACCAATGCACATAAAAATAAATAAAAATCTAAAAAAAGAAAAAGAAAAAATTTTTTTTCTCGGGGCTGGAGAGATGGCTCAGAGGTTAAGAACACTCGCTGTTCTTCTGAAGGTCCTGAGTTCAATTCCCAGCAACCACATGGTGGCTCAGAACCATCTATAGTAAGATCTGGTACCTAGGAAGACTGGTGTATAAATAATAAATAAATCTTTAAAAATTTTTTTTCTCCCTACTTTTATTTCATTCATTTGGTTGACACGTTTAGACTACAGCAAATACAGCTTATTTATTCTCCTAGTTCCCATTTGAAACCACTGAATAAAACTGCCTATGCGCTGTTTCTCTGCCCAGATCGCTCGCTCTCTAGTAAAGGCCTAGAACTTACCACCATCCTGCCTCTGCCTCATTAGCACTGTGTAACAGGCATCGGGTTTTAAGGACAGGATCTTACTATGTGGCCCTGGCTGACCTAGAACTCATTACATAGACGAGGCTGGCTTCAAGTTTGCAGAGATCTGCCTGCTTCTGCCGCTTAGCACTGGGGTCAAGGACACGAGCCATCACGGTGAGCAACAAAAAAGATTTCTTAAAATTATTCAAGTAACTGCAAATTGAAAACAAGCAGAGAAGCCTGACAGTGGTGGCGCACATTTTTAATCCCAGCACACGGGAGGCAGAGGCAGGTGGATCTATGTTCAAGGCCAGCCTGGTCTACACAGGGAGTTCCAGGACAGCCCCGGCTACACAGAGAAACCCTGTCTTGAAGAGAGAGACAGAGAGCAGGAAGGACTAGGCAGAGACAAATGTCTGCACACCCCATCTTTAGCAGAATAAGGGGAGCGGCACTAATACCCTAAAAACCACCTCTGCAGGCAAACACTCACACACACGAAATAAAAATAAATACGTTTGAAAAATAGCATGTCCCTCTTGCAAGTTAGGGGAGGGTGCTGAAGGCTCAGAGTAAGGCTTGGGTGGTGCTGGATAGTTTAAGTCAAAGTAACACAGTTAAAGTCCTCTGAGAGGAGGGGACCGCAATGAAGAAAATGCCTCCACAAGATGGGGCTACAGGCAAGCAGATAGTGCATTTTCTTAATGATTGGTGGGGGAGGGCCCAGACCGTTGTGGGAGGTACCATGTCTATGCTGGTGATTCTGGGTTCTATAAGAAAGCAGGCTGAGGGCTGGAGAGATGGCTCGATGGTTAAGAGCACTGTCTGCTCTTCCAAAGGTCATGAGTTCAATTCCCAACAACCACATGGTGGCTCACAACCATCTATAATGTGTACTGATTCCCTCTTCTGGCAGATATAAATGCAGATAGAACCCTCATATACATAAAGTAAATTAAAAAAAAAAAAGAAAGAAAGCAGGCTGAGAGCCATACCTTTAATTTAATCCTAGCATTTAGGATGAGGCAGGCAGATTTCTGAGTTTTAGTGAGTTCCAGGCCAGTCAGGGCTACAAAGAGAAACCATGTCACCAAAAACAACCAACCAACAAACAAAAACGCAGGAAGGAAGGACAGACAATAGACTGGGCAAGCCCATAAGCAGCCCCCTTCCATGGCCTCTGCTACAGCTCCTGCCTCTAGTATCCTGCCCTGGTTGTGTTCATGTCCAGACTTCTTTCAATGATGAACTGTGATATGGAGGTATAAGCCAAACAAAACGTTTCTTCCCCAAGTTGGTTTTGGTCAAGTGGTTTTTGGTTTATCATAGCAATAGTAACTCTAACTAGGACAGCGGCAGCAGGAGGGGAGGGTAGTATAGTGTGTGGGATGTGGAATTGTAACAGGTCTGACAGAAATGAGGATATTCTAAAGAGACATTTGTGTCTTTCACTCTCTCAGAATATTGAAACAATGGACCCCAAAGAAATGGGAACTTCCTCAGGCATCTCATTCTGGGAGAAGCAGGTACCTCAGAGCATTCAGGGGGCCTGTCTCTGGGCAAGAGATTTCCCACAGTTCCAGCAGCTCATCAGATCACCTTATGGGGTGTCACTGAAGCCCTACCAATGATGGCTGACTGGCGGGTGGTGCCTATCCTTTGCTCGATATTTAAATTTGGGGCTGAGAGATGGCTCATGGTAAAGAGCACTTATTGCCTCACAGAGGACCCGGGTTCCACTCCCAGTGCCCACAGGGTGGCTCACAACCACCCTGGAACTCCAGTTCCAGGGATCCATGCCCTTGGGCCTCTGCACACACCAGGAATATATGTGGTGCACAGACATACATGCAGGCAAAGCACTTATTTTCATAAAATGAAAAATAAATAAAATCTACAAAATAATGATAATGATGGTAAACAGCCTTAATTTCATCCCAGGACCCCAAAGATAGACTTGAGGAGGGTCATTGGATCCCTTTGTTTCTCTTCCCAGGATGCCTATATTGAGTAAGGGTTTTTTGTTGTTGTTTTTCTACTTTTTACTGTGACTTTGGCTGTTTTGATTGGCTTCTTGAGGAAGGATAGTCAAACTTGACTTTTTGGGGTACAGCCTGTGACCTCAAGTTTGGTAACAAGAGTAAAAGCTGAGAGAAAAGGAGTCTTGCTCCCCATTCCCCTAGCAAACACTCAGGCTGGAAGTCCTGCTTTATCCTGTCGGGTGAGGGGCATGGGTGCCTGGGTGCTCTGGGTGTGTGAGCATTTGCATTTTGCTCTCCTGGCTGTGTGTGGAGTCTCTGAGAGCAGCAGAGATGCCTGGTGCTCCAGAATGCCTCCCAGCCACCCTCCATGGCCCTGCCCTCCAAACTGCCTTCTGTAGATCAGGACTCAGGGTTGGAACCTGCCTAAAGGACCACATTATGTGTACTGTCACTTACACTGTTAGAGACAGGACTTTTTGCTACTACACTACAGTCTCTTGAGCTTTCAATATGTGACATCCTGATAAAATGTTTGGGCAGTCTTGAGTAGATTTTACTGAGATGAGAAGTTTGGGGCATGACTCACCCCACATCACAGTCTAACATTCCACCCAGATAAGAAAAGTCTAGTTTGGCAAGGCAGTAATGGCACATTCCTATAATCCCAGCACTCAGGAGGCAGAGACAGGTGGTTCTCTGAACTACAGGCCAGCCTGGTCTACAGAGCAAGTTCCAGGACAGCCAGGGCTACACAGAGAAATCATGTCACTAAACAAACAAACAAAAACAAGCAGACAAAAAGCAAGCAAACGAACAAACAAAGAAAAGTCTAGCCTGATAATGATGTTCTGTTTTTGTTGTTGTTTTTCAAGACATGATTTCAAGATCTGCCTCCAAGTGCAGGAACATCATCACCCAGCTGATGTTCTAATATTGTGTGTGTATGTGTGTGAGAGAGAGAGAGACATGTATAAGGGGCATCTGGGGACTTTGTTTTAGTTTTTACTGGGCTAGACATAGGCCTCAGGTATGCTATGCCAGCAATGCACTCTACTGAGTCCCTTCCATGTTCCAAGCACCTGTGTGGTCACATTAGCTTGTTTTCTCACATCCTTTCTTCTCATCACCTTTTGCTGTTTTTGTTATTATCTGGGAGGGTTTGATTTTATTTTCTTGAAACAGGGTCTCTCTGTGTTGTCCTTGCTATCCTAGAACTCCCTAGAACTCACGAGATCCACCTGCCTGTCTTCTCAGGAGAATCAGGATGAAAGGCATGCTCCATTTCATCTGGCTGGGTTGTTTCTTTGAGGCAAGGGTTCTCTCCTGCCCAGGATGACCTTCAATAATCCTCTTTCCTCAGCCTTCCTCCCAAGTACCTTAGTTATAGGCATGAGCCAACAGAGCTGCCTTTTCTCATCGCCTTTAACAGAGACTACAGGGCTAGAAGGTGGTTAGGAGCACTTGAAGACTTGCAGACGACCCAGATTTGGTTGGCTCACAACCACTTGTAATTCCAGTGCCAGGGAACCCTTGGCACGGCACACATGTGTTGCACATACAGACAGACAAACACACACACACACAAATAAATAAAATTGGATAAAAATGAAAATATATTTTGATAATGTATGTGTATGCCTGCACATATGTCTCCGCACCTCATGTGTGTGGGTTTTGCCTGCACGTATGTCTACACATGCCTTGTATACCTAGTCCCTAAGGCAGCCAGAGAGGGCTTCTGATCCCCTAGAACTGGAGTAATTTACGGTTGTGAGCTGTCATGTGAGGGTGTGGAACCCTGGTTTTCTTGAAGAGCAGCCAGTGCTCTTAAGTGCTAAACTGTCTCTCCAATCCCCCCACCCCAGAAATAATTTTTATTAATTTATTTATTATTTTACTTTTTGGTTTTTCAGGACAGGATTTCTCTGTGTAGCCTTAGCTGTCCTGGAGTCGCTTTGCAGACTAGGCTGGCCTGGAACTCACAGAGATCCATCTGCCTCTGCCTCCCTGAGTGGTGGGATTATAGGCGTGAGCCACCGTGCCCGGCTTAAAATATATATTTATTTTTTTTAATATTTTTTAAGTAAAATAAAATAAATAAAAAACAACAACCAAGATTTACGAAAAGTGCAGTTCTAAAGCCTGGCCTAGTGACATACACCTGTGATCCCAGCTCAGGCTTCCAAAGCTGATAGATTGTGTGTGTTTTAGGCCAACCTCAGCTACCTACCAAGACACTGGTTTTTTTGTTTTGTTTTATTTGTTTGTTTAAAAATAATAAATAAATTCTATTTATTTATTTTTGAGTGTTTGAGGGGGGTCTCACCTACCATGGTGCATGGAGGTCTAAGGACACTCCCAACAGTCAGCTTGAGTCCCTGGCTGGAACTCAAGGGGTCAGGTTTGGCAGCAAATGCCTGTATCCGGTGAGCCGTTTCACCAGCCAGGTCTAGTTATGATTGTACCTCTCGGTACTGAACCTATTTTTTCAGGCACAGGAGGCAAGCACTCTTGCACAGAGCTTCAGCCTCGCTCCCCTTGGACCTTGCCGTTAAGAGGGGCTGTTCATATTCTTCCCACTGGTGTTTTCTTACTTTATTTTTTTCTAAAGATTCCCTAAAGTTCCTTTACCGGCTTCGTGGCTGGCACTCTTTAAATTCTGAAGGCAAAAAGGCTACACGCCCCTGTCCCAAGCTACCAAAAGAGGAAGGAAAACTCTCAACCCACGCATTTGGGGCCTGACTCTAGTGACTGAGATGAGAACCTGAGGTGAAGGGCCCGAAATGAAACATCTGGTGAAAATGATTCATTTTGATCGCATTCTTTCCAACCTCTAGGCCCTCGGCAGGTATCCGGGACCCCGGCCCTCCGGGTGTCCCTACCCCACCTGTGGGCCTGGGCTCTCTTTTCCCTCTCACCAGTCTTGTCCTCACCTTTCAGACTCTGGCTGGATACAGACTGGTCCCACCACGCGGCATTCCGTCCCGCAACAATTGCGGAGGACCGTAAACCCGCCGCACCTGCTGACTAGGGTGCGGAGGTGGAACTGCGCCGCGCGCTCAGGCAGACCCCGCGCCCAGCCAGTCCAGTCGCCACCTACAGGTTCCTGGAAGCCGGCCGGGCAGAGTCAGCCCAGTATCCACCGGTGACAAGAGAAAGCCCCGGAAACTTCCCTGGGTGTTTCAGGGTGCTGGTGTGCCCACCTGCTTCCTTTATCATTCCAATTAACTGCCCGGAACACCCTTTGTCAACGGTGAAGTTATGCAAACGACCGAGGTGGTATTGTTATTACTAAGAGGCACTTGGTTGCAAAATTGTTTTGACTAGTCTATAATCAATTCTCCTCCATTCTGCACGTGGGGGGGGGGGTCCGCTCTTCGCCCCACCCTCTTTGAAAAGCTTTTGTGTGTGTGGTGGGGGTGCTCTCTCCTGGCAGTCTGGGTATTCAGAGAGGGAACTGAGTCAGATAAGCTAAGGCCCTTTGCTTTGTTTAAGGTCTGACCTCTGAAATCACTTGCTTCTAGGCGACGCAGTTTCCCTAGCCTGGAAGAAAGGAGAGAGCACCAAGCCAATAGTAATGTAGGTAAAAAGCCCTTTGCACCTGCCCTAAAGAACCAAAGCCTGGAGCAGGAGCATCACCAGTCAGAGCAGGAGGGAAAGAGGGAAAGGGGGAACAGGGAAGAGAAAGGGAAGGAAAGATGGAGAGAGAAGAAAAAAATGTATTGTGAATGGTCTAACTTGAATTTTGCAATAAACAAATATACATATAGATCATAAATGGATAGCACAAAACTTTATTAATGAAAATTCAAATTCACCTGACTCTTAAAAAGACTTTAAAGCCTTGAACATTTGAAATGTTTAGTTTGGGTGGTGCAGGGGGCAAATGTGGACCTTTAATATACTAGACAAGTGCTTTCACCTAGGCACACCCCCTTCCAGCCTAGAGTCAGTGCTCCAACACAGAGTCTCGCTTTGTAGCCTTGGTTGGCCCGAAACTCACTCCCAGAGCTCTACCTGCCACAGCCTCCAGAAGGCTGGGAGCAAAGGTATGCACCACCAGGACTGACTACAGCGATGGCTTTTCGTGTTTGGGCACACACGAGGGTTTGCCTAAGCTTGGGAGCATGTGTGGAAGCCAGAGGTCAAGAGCATCACCACTCCTTGCCCTCTTAAACAGGGTCTCTCAGCGTACCTGTGCTCGCTAGGTCAGAGCTCAGCCCCACAATGGGTGCTCTTACTGCCACTTGAGACTGGGAACTCTGGGAAAGACAGGAGGTAGAAAAAGAGAGAGAAAATGAAAATTCAGAAGCTGTAAGGACACTGGCCCAGGGCCTGGCCTTCCAGCTCCTAAGGATCTGTGCCCACCGGGCCAACGGCCACTCTGCACCACCCCCCACCCCCGTCCCCCCTTTCCTGTCTAGATCCCTCTATCAGCATAGAGGAGGAGCCCAACGTGGTAGGACAGGAGAGAACAGCCCTAGGTTAACCTTCCTAGGAGCTAGGTTGTGTCTCTGTAGAAAGCCAAGAGTAGGACACACCCCAAAACTGCTTTAACCCTGATGTGGCCAGGTTAGCAGTATTCACTACCCTCCTTTGGACATGTGACCATTCCAATCCAATGGCCTCTAGGAGAATAGTCAACTAAAACAAATTTTCTTGATCCATCCTGAAGACAAGTTCCAACACAATTCCCACCCGAACCTCACCTTGTCACAGGGTCATCGCCTGCCTTCTAGCAATGGTTCATGCGTTTCTCCCTGGGGACCATTTCTGATGGGCCCTGCAGCCTCCCCCACTCTGTTACCTTCCCCTCCCCCCTTACCCATCAAGGCTCCTAATAAAAGCAGGTCTTGTCTTGCCTCACCCTCCCCAGCTGCAGAGCTTTCCATCTTTGCCTCAGCCCCAAGGAGCAGAAAAGCAGGACAAACCAGGGCAGCTGAGTGAGACAAGCTTCTTCTAGTCTTACAGGAGAAACTGTTACTTACTCCAGGAATAGGGAAGAGCTAAGGAGCAGGGCTCCCAAGCAAGGGGCTCTATGACTCATCTTGGGGTAGCTGCCAGACTTTACCCAGTTACAAACAGACCTTGGAGTTTCTATATTAATAATAATAAAAAAAAGTGTGAATCAAAACCATAAGACATGCTGAATGAGTGTGGCACACAACTTTAATTCCAGGAGAGGGAGAGACAGAGGCAAGAGGAGCTCTGTGAGTTCAAGGCCAGCCTGGTCTACAGAGTGAGCTCCAGGACACCCAGGGCTATACAGAGAAACTCTGTCGTGAAAAACAAAAACCCTATGAGGGGCCATTTTCACCTGCAATCAAGGGGCACAACAAATAATTAAAATGACTCCAGTAGGTCCCTGACACAGACTATGCTTCACATTGTTGGACAGAAAGCCTGTGTGATTATTAGGGATATCCACCAGAAATTTAAACAAACTCTGCCCCAGCAGGGAGATGAATGATATGTGTCTAGGTGTTTGCTGCAGCCTTGTTTCGCAGATAAAATTCAGAATCTAAGGCGGGCTAAGTGCATGCTGCAACTGCCAAATTAAATGCTGTTCTTTTCTTTCTTTCTTTCTTTCTTTTTTTCTTTTTTGGTTGTTGTTCTGGGGATTATACCTAGAGCTTTGAGCATGTTAAGCAAATGTTCTATCACCAGATTGTGCTCCCAGCCCAACTATATATTATGCTTTATTAAAAAGAATGAGGTGCTGGAGAGAGGGCTCAGTAAGGTGCCTGTCAGGCATACATGAGGACCTGAGTTCAAATCCACAGCACCCAGTGCTGGGATTAAAGGCATATACCAGCATGCCTGACTTTTTGGTTCTTTAAAATTTTTTTGTGTTATGTGCCTGTAATACCAGCACTCCAGGCAGGCAGATCTCTATGAGTTGGAGGCCAGCCTGGTCTACAAAGTGAATCCAGAAGAGCCAAGGCTACACAGAGAAACCCTGCCTCGAAAAAAATGCATAGATATATTTCATTTATAAATTATGTATTATATGTATATATAATTTTTAAAAACAAAAGCAGCTGTTCAGCCTCGCCTGAGCCAGGTCCTGTCCTCTCCTCAGTTTTCCATCTATACAATAGGACTTTGGAAGGAGAAAAACTCTGTCTAAGTATTCCTGCTAATCAATCAGTAGTAACCATGAGTCAGCATTTGATGGCATGGGGGAACAAGACAAAAAAGAAAGTGTCATCGGAGGTAAAATCAGAATGTAGTTCAGGTCACTTGTCACCTAACGGGCAGAATCTCTTCTATGGCTCTGGACCTAGAACTGGACTGAAAGAACCAGGACCCTGACAGCTTATGCGGGCTTCCCCAAGCTTGCCCCTGCCTCTGTCCATGGGAGCCCTTGGGTGGCCCAATGAAAGGGCAGAGGCCTGCAGGAGCAGGGTTGTGGCACCAGGGTATGGGCTGTCTTGACTACCACATGTTCACCTCAGCTTAAGCATGTCTCCCCCTAAAGTAAACAAATGAATAGTCCTGTATGATGACTCACACTTTTTTTTTTTTCCTTTCTCAAGACAGGGTTTCTCTGTGTAGCCCCAGCTGTCCCGGAAAAAGCTCTGTAGTCTAGGCTGGCCTCAAACTCAGAGATCTGCCTGCCTCTACCTCCCATGTTCTGGGATTAAAGGCATGTCTAGCTGATGACTCACACTTTCGAGTCCAGCACTTGAGAAGCAAATCTCTGAGAATTTGGGACTAACCTGGTCTATCCAGCAAGTTCCAGGTCAGTCAGGGCTACATAGTGAGACCCTGCCTAAAAACCAATAACAATCAAAACCAAACAAAGCCTGAAGTAAATAAATAAATGTAATTAAAAAAAAAACTTTCTTTAAATTGGGTGTGGTGGTGTATGCCTTTGATCCCAGCACTTGGGAAGCAGAGGCAAATAGATCAGATCTCTATGGATTTGAGGTGAGGCCAGCCTGTTCTACATAGTGAGTTCCAGAACAGCCAGGGTATATTAGAGAGACCCTGTTTCAAAGAACAAACAAACAAAAAACTTACTGTAAAATGTAGTTATGGGGCTGAAGTAGCTCAGGAGTTAAGAGGGCCCAGCCGAGCCCTCCCCAGTCCACACATGAGGCAGGTTCCTGCTTCCTGCCACTATAGCTCCTGGGGATCCACAGCCTCTGGGCTCCATGGCATCTGTACTCATGGGTACAAGTCCACACACACATTCACATATAATTTTAAAATAAAATAAAAATAAAGCCTTGAAAACAAACAAACAAACATGTAACCAGAATCACGTGCTCATTGCTGCCCTCAGATGGGGGAGTGCAGGAGAAGGAGGTTAGCATACTGGCCTGGCTTGGCTTCCTCTTGCTTCTCCACTAGGCTCTAGCTTACACAGTTGCCTGTACCACAGTATATTCAAAGGAGGTGGCTCCATCCCATGCTAGAGCTATGATCCTGCCCATCAACCTCTCTGAGTGAGGTCTTCTTTAACCGAGGTGTCTGTGCAGGTGGCTGGCAGTCTTGAGATGCCAGCTCCCCTGGGCCTCACTGGGAAGTAAGAGAAGACGATGGGAACTCAGAGAGGCCTGACCTTGCAGGAGGCTGTGTCCTTCAAAGGTTTCTGACAGACTCAGTATTAGGCTTTTCTCTTAATATTGGAGCCAAGAGAAAATATTCATGGATTGGAGGCAGGGAAGCACCCTAATCCCTCACCTTCCTGGGCTTCAGACACAAAGGACTGAGTGGGTTTTATTTCATTTTCATTTCAAGCTAAGCAAGCACTCCGACTCCTGTGTGAGAGGGCCCTGGCTACCTGACCGAGTCACTCCCCTGTGCCTGGGGCCTCATTGGCAGGAACAAGAGCTTGGCTCAGAAAGACGCCTGTGATCAGGTGTCCCCAGGCGGCTGGTGTATAAGAGGCCAGTTGACAGGCTTTAAGAGGTGGCCTTCTGCCACATCTGCAGAGACGAACTTTCCCACCCTTCTGGAGAATCCCATCCAGAAGCTGAAGACTGCACCAAGCGAGCTGGGGCTCCTGGGAGTACAGCACAGGCTGTTCTTTCTGGGTGGCTTTCACTCACAACGCTGTCACCAGTTCAGCTCCTGTGTGAGGCTGAGGGAGAAGCCAACAACACAAGAGCAAGTCCAGCAGTGCCAGAAGTGCCAAGGCCTGGGACATCAGGAGCCTGGATTAAGTTAGACATGCCTGCCTTAACCTGAGGTCAGGAAACCCAATATATTGTGTTTGCTATAGCAGTAGGGTAAAATGTGGGGTAACTCTGGTTGTTTGCAACCAAAGAAGTAATGGACTCATGGTTCTATTCACATTTTAAAAGTAAGGTTTTTTTTTTTAATTACATTTATTTATTTAAATTTGTGGTTGTTATTTGTGGTTGTCTTGCTTTCTTTTTGTTTCTTTTGAGACAGTGCCTCACTCTGCAGCCTGGGTTGTCCTGGAAGCTCCCAATGTAGATCAGACTGGCTTAGTGAGCCACCTGCCTCTGTCTCCTGAGGAAGTATTGGGATTAAAAGCATATGCTACCATGACCAGTTATTTGTTTATTTATCTTGGTGGTGTGGCACACGTGAGCTAAGATGTACATGTGGAGGTCAGAGAACAGCTTTCAGGAATTGATTCTCTCCTCCCACTATGTGGGTCCTAGAGAGCAAACTCAGCATGTCAGGCTTAGTAGCAACTGCCTTTACTCACTGAGTCATCTTGCTGGCCCTATTCATATTTTCAATAAGAGAGTGACAGTAGAGATTAATAACAGAGTGGAGAGAGCTTCATAAACTCCTATCAAAATAGCTTAGGCAGGGGCTAGAGAGAAGGCTCAGGGGTTAAGAGCACTTGCTGCCCTTCCAGCACAGTTGGGAGGTATACAAGCATGTGAAACTACAGCTCCAGGGAATCCAATGCCTCCTTCTGACCTCTGGGGCACACAAATGCCAGGCATGTGTACGCATACACTTTAAAATAGATCTTAAACAAACAGGAAACCCAGAAGAGCACAGCCTGGTCAAGCCTGGCCTTGCAGCTCAGCCTGTAACCTCAGCTGCTGGGAGATGACAAGCTCAAAGGTAGCCTGGGCTCCAGAGTTGAACTCAAGGCCAAACTGGAAAATTGAGTGAGAAACAGTCTTAAAATGAGGACTAGCTGGATCCTTAGAGCTCATTTGCCACTCACTCTAGCTCAATCTGTGAGGTCCAGGCTAAGGGAAAGACTGTTGTTTTGTGGTTTTTGTTGTTGTTTTTTAAAGTAAGGTGTTAAGATGGGTGGTAGAGGTACACACACCTTTAATCCCAGCACTCAGGAGACAGAGGCAGGCAGAGTTCTGAGTTCCAGGCCAGCCTGGTCTATAGAGTGAGTTCCAGGGAAGCTAGGGCTACATAGAAAAACCCTGTCTCAGAAAAAAAAAAAAAAAAAAAAAAAAAGAAAGGGAGAAAGAAAGAAAGAAGAACGGAAGGACAGACATGACATATAATCACACAAACGCACACACATACACATAAAATAATAGTATATTTTTAAAAAATTAAAAAATAGTGTAATAGTGTAGTTAAAAAAGAAAAATGTAAAGCAACAAAGAAGACATCTGTTGCCAAGCTCTGGACTCCTGGCTCATACGCTCACCTGTGCATGCGCTACTATAAGAACATGGTACACATATGTGAACCCATACATACACATATACTATAAACATGCATAAAGAATCTATATGTTGTGCAGTTCCACTAACAAACATTTAAATAAATACAACACACTTAGACCAGGCATAGTGGCGTACACTGTAGTCACAGCCCTAAGAAGGCAGAGGCAGATGATGAGTTCTCAGCCAGCCTGAGCTTCATAATGACACCTTGTCTAAAAATGGAGCAAGTATGACACTGGAGAGATGGCTCAGAGGTTGAGAGCACTGGCTGTTCTTCCAGAGGTCCTGAGTCCAATTCCCAGCACCCACATGGTGGCTCACAACATCTATGAAATCGGATGCCCTCTTCTGGGTGCATCTGTACATGCAGGCAGAACACTGTATAAATAATAAGTAAAAAAATCTTTAAAAAAAATGGAGCAAGTACTTCAAGGAAAATATGTAGATACCAAATACATATTTGAAAAATATATTTGGGCCAGACTCTTTAATCCCAGTACTCGGGAGGTGAGTTCGAGGCCAGCCTGGTCTCAGAGTGCCAGGACAGCTAAGGGTTTCTGAAACTCCACCTTCCAAAAAAAAAAAAAAAGTAAAAGGCATTACTATAAAGTCAAATTAAAATGTCATAACATTAGAATTGCTGGAAATGTTGGCATTTCTTTATGGGTGTCTCCTCCTGGTGTCTCCTCCAGAGTGTTGGGATAAGTATGAACCACCACAGTGAGCCCTCACTATATCTAAAGATACATTTGCAGAGCAACCTTGCCATGTTTTCATATTTCACCCCCCCCAAATAATAGAAGCATAAATTAACACAAAAATGGTGTGTGAGTGCTCACAGAAAGTTCATTATTGATAACTCCCACCCAGAAACAACCCAAATATCCACTAAAATGTTGGGATTAAAAACCTGTGGTGTCTGTAGTCAGAACCAAATGACTGGGAAAGGATCTTCACCAACCCTATATCTGACAGAGGGCTGATATTCAGGATATATAAAGAACTCAAGAAGTTAACAAGCAACAAATCAAGTAATCCAATTAAAAAATGGGGTACAGAGCTAAACAGAGAATTCTCAACAGAGGAATATCGAATAGCAGAGAAATACTTAAAGAAATACTCAGTGTCCTTAGTCATCAGGGAAATGCAAATCAAAACGACCCTGAGAATTCAACTTACACCTTACATCAGAATGGCTAAGATAAAAAAAACTCAACTGACAACACATTTTTGGAGAAGATGTGGAGAAAGGGGAACCCTCCTCCATTGCTGGTGGGAAAGTAACCTTGTACAGCCACTTTGGAAATCAATCTGGCCCTTTCTCAGACAATTAGGACTAGTGCTTCCTCAAGCTCCAGCTATACCACTCCTAGGCATATATCCAAAATATGCTCAAGTACACAACAACGACATTTGCTCAAACATGTTCATAGCAGCTTTATTTGTAATAGCCAGAATCTGGAAACAACCCAGATGTTCCTCAACTGAGGAATGGATACAGAAATTGTGGCACATTTACACAATGGAATACTACTCGGCAATTAAAAACAAGGAAATCATGAAATTTGCAGGCAAATGGTGGGGGAGCTAGAAAAGATCATCCTGAGTGAGGTAACCCAGAAGCAGAAAGACACACATGGTATATACTCACTTACAAGTGAATATTAGACATACAATATAGGATAAACATACTAAAATCTGAACACCTAAAAAAGCTAAGCAAGAAGGAGGACCCTGGGTAGGATGCTCAATCCTCATTCAGAAGGGCAAACAGGATGGACATTGGAAGAGGAAGAAAACAAAGAACAAGACAAGAGCCTACCACAGAGGGCCTCTGAAGGACTATACCCATCAGGGAATTAAAGCAGATGCTGAGACTCATAGCCAAACTTTGGGCAGAGTGCAGGGAATCTTAAGAAAGAAGGGGGAGATGAAAGACCTGGAGAGGACAGGCACTCCACAAGGAGAGCAGCAGAACCAACAAATCTGGGCACAGGGGTCTTTTCTGAGACTCATACTCCAACCAAACACCACGCATGGAGATAACCTAGAACCCCTGCACAGATGTAGCCCATGGCAACTCAGTGTCCAAGTGGGTACCTTAGTAAGGGGAACAGGGGCTGTCTCTGACATGAACTCAGTGGCTGGCTCTTTGATCACCTCCCCCTGAGTGGGGAGCAACCTTACCAGGCCACAAAGGAAGACAATGCAGCCAGTCCTGATATGACCTGATAGGCTGGGGTGGTCAGATGGAAGGGAAGGAGGACCTCCCCTATCAGCGGACTGAGGGAGAAGAGGGAGGAAGGGTGAGGATTGGAAGGGGATGTGGGAGGGGGCTACAGCTGGGATACAAAGTAAATACATTGTAATTAATAAAAAATTAATTAATAAAAACAAAAAACCCTGTGGCATGTTCATACAATGGAGCAGCACTCAGTAATCAAAAGGACAAATGTCTCACACAACAGGATACTTCAATATTCTAATTATGTTGAATTAAAGCCTATATTCTATTTTATTTCATTTATTAAAAAATGTAGGGGTGGGGGATTTAGCTCAGTGGTAGAGTGTTTGTCTAGCAAGCACCAGGCCCTGGGTTCAGTCCTCAGCTCTGGGGAAAAAAATGTAAGAAAGGATTAGTGATTTCCTGATGCTGGTATGGAAGGAAAGACAGAGAGACTATAAAAGAGACACGCAAAAATATTTAAAGATATTGGAGGAATGATCTTATTGGGATGACATTTTCATGTATGTATACATGTCAAAATTCATGACATTAAAATTACACTTTAAGCCAGGCACGTTGGTGCATGCCTGTAATCTCAGCACTCGGGGAGGTAGAGGCCGGTGGATCTCTGTCTCAAAAAAACCAAAACCAAAACCAAAATAAAAAAAGCAAAACATACACTTTAAATATGTGTTCTTTATTGTATGTCAATTGTATTGTAATGACATAATAAATGTGATGTGTTAAGCACATCCTTGGTGCATGCAGACACTGAAAGTGTATGAAGAAACTGCTTCTCGTGCATTTAAGCAGAGGGAGTGGAAACCTTCAGCAGGAATTCCAGAAGCAGTAAGGAACTGTATTACTTTATCTACGTGGAAGACCAGAGGCTAAGGATACAGGCTGATTGACCCTGCTTCTAGTACCAGACACTGTATTTACCTACAATTATGGAAATTGTCAGGGAACTTAGCTCCGTCTAACAAATCTAACCAGTTTTTAAAGGCATAGGTGGCCCCCACAGTCGCTGACTGGGCGTGGGAGCGTTGGAGAACTGGGCACAACTGGGTATAGCCAGGGACAATATCTAAATGTTATAAGCAGAAAATCCCCTTTGTTTATTTTATTTTATTTTACTTTATTTTATTTCTTTTGTCTGTTTTTGAGACAGGGTTTCTCTGTGTAGCCTTGGCTGTCCTGGACTTGCTTTGTAGACCAGGCTGGCCTTGAATTCAGAGCAATCTGCCCCTTGCCTCTGCTTCTCTGAGTGCTGGGATTACAGGTCTGAGCCACCATGCCCCTCTTATTTTATTTGTTGAAACTGGTTAAGTAATTAATTTAGTGGTGTGCTTGAGATGAAACCCAGGGCTCTGAGTGTGCCTGGCAAATACCCTGCAGGAAGCTTGTGCTTTGCTCTCATTATTCGCACTGTAGCTCACACAGGAAAGGAGAGTTTCTGCTCTTAGGATATCCACTGCCATGTTCCTCCAGCGCTTCTTTCACAGCATCCCCTTTCCCCTGCAGCTGTCCTCTGAGTCAAAGACGGCTGTCTGTGATTGGATGAGCCCCTGCCACCTCCTAGAGCTCCCTGCTCAGGGAAGGGAGGGAGAAGACTGCTTCTGTCCTGGAGGGGCAGAGCTCATTTGGAGACACTATTGCCATAGGAAGACTTTCTGTATTGGTGGTCATACTCTAATAAAGACCCACACTCTGGGAGAGAAGATTATTTATTGTTGCTTTACAGTTAAGGAAACTGACACTCACGCCTGATGCTGCCCACCCATGGTCACACATGGGTGCTGGGAATTGAGCCATGGTCCTCAGCAAGAGTAGCCAGTGCTCTTACCTGCTGAGCCATCCCTCAGGAAGCCTCAGAAGCAAACAGGATGTATCCACATGTGCAGAACGGCATGCCCAGCATGCCAAGCTAGGCCTACTCCTCATTCCCATTTAAAAGTCTTTGTCTTGGGGCTGGAGAGATGGCTCAGCGGTTAAGAGTGCTGTCTGTTCTTCCAAAGGATCCAGGTTCAATTCCCAGCACCCACATGCCAACTCACAACTGTTTGTAACACCAGTTCCAAGGGATCGGATAGCTTCACACTAACACACATAAAATAAAATAAATTATTAAAAAAATAAATAAAAGTCTGTGCATCTGACTCAAAGATTTAAAACTGAGTAGAAGTGATAGAGTGTATATCCAAGTTTGTTGCATGGCCTCTGTCATTTGTTTTTGCTTTTGCTTTTTTGAGACAGGGTCTCACTGTGTTTTGGTTTTTTGGTTTGTTTGTTTTTGCTTTTTTGAGGCAGGGTTTTGCTGGACTCACTTTGTAGACCAGAGTAGCCTAGAACTCACAGAGATCTGCCCGCCTCTGCCTGCCTGAGTGCTGGGAGTGCAGGTGTGCACCACTGCACCCGGCTGGGGTTTCACTGTGTACAGCTGACTAGAACTGCAGAGAGAGTCCTAGTCTAGAACTCACAGAAATCTACGGCCTAGCGACAGTTTTGTCAACTTGGCACAGTCTAGAATCCTGTGGGGAGAGTCTCAGTGAGGGAGTGTTCAGATTAGGTTGGCCTTTGGTATGGACACATCTGTGTGAATGTGTGTGTGTGTGTGTGTGAGAGAGAGAGAGGGGGGGGGGGAGGGTGCGGGGGTGTGGGTATCTTGATCATGTTAATCAAGGTGGGAAGACCTGCCCTCAGCAGGGGATCTGGGCCTCTGTAAAAGTGAAGAGAGCACCTTCATGCAAGCATACAAGTTCACTCACTGCTCTCTCTCTGCTCCTGACAGTGAAGTAGATGTAAAGTGGCCAGCTGCTTCCAGTTCCCCACAATGATGGACTGTGACCTGCAATTGCGAGCCAGACTCTTCCTCCTCTGGTTGTTTTTGTTAGGATGTCTTACCACATCAATAGGAGGCTAACAGAAGAGTTTCTTTGCCTCTGATGATGAGTGAGTCAACCACAAAGCTAAGATTTTTGATTGGGGAACAGAAGGCTGCTTGAGATAGAATGAGGGTCAGTTGAGACTTTTGTGGATGCTCACTGCTGCACCCATAGTTTACCTTGGGTTGTCACAGATACAGACCCTGAAGATACAGACCTGAAGATGGATACAAGAGACTTTTTTAGAAGGTGGTGCCAGGTACATTGGTGGAGGAATGGAAAGTCTTCCCACACGAAGCACAATGAACCAGGGTAAGTAGAAAGCACAGAGAATATCTAGGGGCTGGAAGGACACGTTCATTCCCCTTTGATATTAGCCCACCTTGCTAACAGTGTTCATTCCAGCCAGAGAAAGTTCTTTAGAACACAGTGTGGTATGAGCATTGCACTGCCTTCAAATGCCCAGGGCGCTTTTCAGCACTTCCTGCAACTCCTTTAGAAAAGTCACTGGAAAGAAACTAAAAAAAAAAAAAAAAAAGGTACTGGGAGGGTTTGTGGGGAGGAGTTGGGCGTTGACAGAGTCTTAGCCTGTCTTTTAGACTGGCCTAGAATTTACAAGTGTAGCCTAGACTAGCCTCAATAACATGGCAATCCTGCTTTAGCTTCCTATGTACTGGCTACTGTGCCTGGTTCTGTGTGGTATTTTGTTGGTTTGAGACAGGGTCTTCGTATAGAGGGTCTCAAGGGTCTCCCTGGCTTGCCTGGTACTTACTATATAGCCCAGGATAGTTTCAAATTTCCAGCAATACTCTCTGAAATTATAAGTATCACGCTACATCTGGCTGATGTTCTTATTTGGACAACAGGGTTATAATATCAGACATATTTCCATATCTGCTAACAGGAAAGCACGTGCAGCTATAATGGATTACACTGAGTGTTCTGGAGAGACTTTGTCAAAGGGAGATGAGGATGGGCATACTTTTGTGTGCAATTTCACATGTACTTTCTAGACTATGGTACTATGCTGGGGGATACCACTCTGCCACATGAGTCCTGTTGAAGACCAAAGGTGCAAATTTTCTCTCCTTCAGAACCTCTAAGTCACTGGTTTCAATGCCTTTGATTTTCTTCAGTAATAATATTCTTTGATAGCAAGATTTATCTCTGAGTGTCAAAGTAGGAGCTAGGTCCTGAATGTTCTAAGATTGCTGTTTACTTCCAACCTTGTCTCATTTGCACACACCTGCTGAATGAACATATGAAATACACACGTGTTGAATGAATAAGGAAATGACTGGTTTCAACCTTCAGCAACATAACTGTCATCATATGTGAGCTGTCTTTGATCTCCCTGAAGGAAATGGGTCTAAGGAAATAGGATCTGTTGTTTAGAAATATTAGCTTCCACAGCCCCTGTTCTCAGGATTTGAGCCACTAAGGAATCACAGCTTTTTTAGAGTCAGCAGATGACGAGTGTCTCTTGCCAATGTGTTTGTGTGAGTGTGTGCAGGCAGGTGCTGTCGTTAAAAAGAAAACAGTCCAAGAAGGGTGAGGTGCTCCACACCTCTAGTCCGAGCACTCCAGAGGCAGGACCAGGAGGCGTCAGTTTGAAGCCATCTGGTCTCCACAGTGAGTTCTGAGTCAGGGTGGAAGACCCAGGCAGTAAAACTAAACAGAACAAAATGCTGACACACACTTGTAATCTCAGCACTCAGGAGGTAGAGGCAAAAGGATCAGGAGTTCAAGATCAGCCTTTTCCACAGGAGACTCTGTCTCCAAGAACGAGATGAAGAAGAGTCTGGGGAGATGGTTCATTAAATAAAATGTTTGCTATGTAGAGATGAGAACATAGGTTCAGATCCCTCGAAACCCCACAGAAAGGAAGCCTGAGCTGCTGTAACCCAGCACTGTGCACTTCGGGGGGACTGCTGACCAGCCAGCCTACCCAACAAAACCAACTCCAGGTTCAGTGAGACCCTGTCTCAACAGAAAGGTGAAAAGCAACCGGGCATAGTGGTGCACGCCTTTAACCCCTGGATTCAGGGGAAAGAGGCAGTTGGATCTCTGTGAGTTTGAAGCCAGCCTGGCCTACAAAGAGAGTTCCAGGACACACACACAGAAACCCTGACTTGAAACCACCATCCCCCCACCAAAATGTGGAAAGCAATTGAGGAGAAAGACACTCACCATCCAGCCTGGACTCTATATTAGTTGCTGTAGATGACAGCACCGGCACACACACACACACACAAACACACACACAAACACACACACACAAACACACACACACAAACACACACACAAACACACACACACAAACACACACACACACAAACACACACACACACACACACACGTGTGCACTCACATACAGAATCAAGTCGGGCCACACCCTAATATTGACTTAAATAAAATTAGTAGCAACTTTTTTTTCTAAGACTGGCAAATACCTGGGACAGTGAAATGACCAGACCTTAGAGATGAGGGGCACCTGCGATAAAACAAAACAAAACTTCACAAAAACAAAACCCAAAACTGAAACAGAAATGTGTTTAGAAGGCAGAAACAAGGTCCCAAGGGACAAAGCTGCTAATGAGCATTTATGGTGTCTATGGGCATCTGTGTACATCACTTTACCATGATCAAGGCACGGTGCCATAGGCCTCTAGTCTCAGCTACTGGGAGCCTGAGGCAGAAGTAAAGGCAGAGAGTTCAAGGCTAGCATGGACAACTTACAGAGATCCTTTCTGTCTGGAAAAAGAAGAGGAGAAGGAAGACAAAAAGGAAAAAAAAATAGGTTTGCTCAGATGTGTGCCTAATCCAATTTCTCTCCTTCACAGTCAAAGAGAGGAGAAACTTCTCTCTAGACTCTACATGACTTTATACTGCACTTAGGATAGAATCCACTCTTCATTACAGTATAGAAAGCCTACTAGGTTCACTGTGGTCCAGAAACCGTACTGGTCTTAATCTATTAATGCAGAATTTGATTCTCTAATGATAAACAAATATTAGACATATCCAATTCAGACACAATGTTTTCTTTTTGCATACTGTCACTCATCTTTTTCTTTAAGATTATGGGCGCTAGAGAGGTGGCTCAGTGGTTAGCAGCACTTCCTGCTCTTACAGAAGACCTGATTTCAATTCTCAATTACGTGGCTCACAACCACCTGCAACTCTGCTCCAGAGGACACTGTGCTCTGGCGTCTGTGGGCATCTGCACTCGTGTACCATGTACACAGACTTACATGCGCGCGCACACTTTTTAAACTAATTAAAATACAAATTTTTAAAATGAATTCACTGATTCTTTTTTTTTCCAATCCTTGATTTTATTTACTTGAGAGGGTGTCTCACTACGTAGCTCACCTGGCTTGGAACTTGTTATACGCCCCACGTTTTTTTTGATGTTGATGTTGTTTAGTTTAGTTTTTGTTTTTAAAACAGGTTTCCTCTGTCCTGAAAGTCACTCTTGCTGCCTCCGCCTCCCAGGCACTGGGGTTATAGGCGTGCACCACCATCCAGCTTATTTGTTATTTTTGTTGCTGTAACAAAATATCTGAAGAAGGCAATTTAGGAAGGTTTCATTCGGCTCTCAGCTTATCATGGTGCAAGAGTGACAGCATGGATCGAGGCAGCTTGGCGCACCTCATCCACAGTCAGGAAGCAGAGAGAGAAGAAAATTGTGTTTGAGTTCTCCTTTCTTTTCTTTCTTTCTTTCTTTAATACAAAAATTATAGCTGGGTACAGTGGCACACATCTGTTTGTTTGTTTATTTATTTAAAGGGTGTGTTTTGCCTGCCTGTGCACATGTGCACTAAATGTCTGCCTGGTGCTCATGGAGGCCAGAAGAGGCCGTTGGATCCCCTAACATTCTAGCTACAGATGATTGTGGACTGTCATGTAGGTGCTGGGAACTGGTTCCTCTGCAAGAACAGCTAGTGTTCTTAACCACGGAGCTATTCTGTCTCTTCAGCTGCAGCACGTGTTTGCTCCCCAAATTATTTTCCATCCAGTCCAGAAGCCCCGCCTTTGGGACAGTACTGCCCACACTTGAAAAGGTGGGTCTCCTGACCTCAGTGAACTCAACATAAAAACTCCTTCTTGGACATGCCTTGAGATTTGTCTCCTAGGTTATTCTAGATCTTGCCAAGATGGCAACATCAACCATCACACCTCGGTAGGCTTCAAACCCTCAGTCTCACTGCCTCTGACTCTCAAGGGCCAGAGCTATGTAGGTACCATCACAATTGTTTTTTTGGTGTGTGTATATGTGTAGTGTGCTAACCATGTGGAAGTTTCTGTGTTCTTTCAAAGCACCAAAAAGGAAGAGACTGAATACTTCATAAACTAAGTATTTATTATAAAAAGTTAGGAAACAACTAGTAAAATGAGCCTTGTGAACAGTGCTGAGACACCTGGATGTTCACAAGCAAAACACTGAAGCTAGACCTTCACCTCATAGCAGATGTAAAAATAACTAAACGTGGAGCAAACACAGTTGTAAGTGCCAAAATAATAAACACACCCCTAAAGACAGCTTTTCTTCTTTTGTAACAGAAGATTTAAAGTTATATATCTCTAGTCATTTTTCACTTAGAAAATTATTTTGAGATTAGGGCCTCATTCTCTGTAGCTCAGGCTGATCTGGGACATTAATGCAGCCCCGGTGGCTGGCCTTGGCTTTAAACCATGATGATCCTCCTTTCTTGGTCTCCTAAATGCTGGGATTGCAGGTGTGATGGCTTACTAGCATGTATTTTACCTTTTAATTTTAAAATGTTACCAAAATTAACAATGGGAGATGCTTTACTCTGGCTTCAAGAACACCCTGGCATGCCAGTCTGTACTGCCCTCAGTACACAGTCTATAGTGATTTGGGAGATTATCCTGTCATTAATTTTATAAGTAGGATTAACTTGGGAGGCAGAGGCAGGCAGATCTCTATGAGTTTTAGGACAGCCTGCTCTGCATAGTGAGTTTCTGGACAGTTCAGAGCTACATGGTGAGGCTCTGTCTTGAAAAAAAAAACAAAACCCAAAAATTTTATGGTTGACTTTTTGTTTTTGTTTTTTTTTTTAGATTGGGAATCAGTTTTTTCACCCAGACTGGCCTGGGACTCACTAAATAACCCTGGCTGGCCTCAAACTTCTCTTTGTTCTGCCTCAGACTCTTGAATGTTGGAATCTCAGGTATAAGTCACCAGACATAGTTTAATGATATCTGTTGAATGTCTAATTTGTAACATTATATTAAGATCTGAAAACAGAGAAGTGTTATAGAACTTTGCCAGCACATGCTTACAGACAATTTAAAAGGAAAAGCAGAAAACCACAATTGTAATACTGCTTGATAATGCTAGGCTAAGAAATGTAATACATGGTAGAAATAGAAGGCAGAGGGAATCAGAGAAACTTTGCAACTAAGAAAGGCATGTTAGGGGCTGGAGAGACAGTTCAGTGGTTAAGAGCATACACTGCTGTTGCAGAGTGCCTGAGGTTAGTTCCCAGCACCCACACTGGGTGGCCCACAACCACCTCTAAGCAACTCCAGCTCCAGGAGGATCCTATGCTTTGGCTTTCAAGGTGATTTCTACTCACATCACAATCATGCCAGTAAGTGTAAGCCAACACACATACACACACACACACACACACACACACACGCACCCCATCTTATTCAGGCACTAGAGAGGAGTGGAGACGCAGGCAGATCTCTAAGTTTGAGGCCAAACTGGACAGCCAGGGCTACACAGAGAAACCCTGTCTCAAAACAAAAATGACAAAAATCTTATTCAAAAATTAAAACAAAAACAAAAACAAAAAGAGTCTGGGGCAGTGGTGGTACACGCCTTTGATCCCAGCACTCAGAAGAGTGAGTTCCAGAACATCCAGGGCACCCAGAGAGAAACCTTGTCTTGAAAAACCAAACCAGACAAACAAATAAACAACAAAAACAAAACAAAAAGAAGCTGGAGAGATGGCTCAGGGGTTAAGAGCACTGGCTGCCCTTCCAGAGAATCAGTGTTCAATTCCCAGCACACTGCAGCTTGCCACTGTCTGTAACTCAAGCTCCAGGACTTCCAACAGCTTCACACAGATGCATATGCGGCAAAAGACCAATAAAATAAAAATAAATAAAATAAAATAAGAATAATTAACAGAAAAAAACAAAAAGAAGAAAGGCATTTTGGGGAAGTTGTTTCCTTTACAGTAGGCTCTGCACAGGTATTTGCAGAAGAGTGTGCTAGGACGCTGGAACAGCAGAGGGACACATCTTCGAGGGAAGGAAAGACATGCAATGTATCAGGATGAGGTCTACAGTAAGTCAGGATGGAGATGCAGTTTTGGGATACTTGATGGTAAAAGGCTATTAACCATAATGGAGAACTTGCACCTTGTCACAAAATGGGGGCTAGGGAAATTGGGAAGATGGTGAGGAAGGAATATTGGAATTTTTAGTGGGAGTGAGACAATATCAGGCTTGCATTTGAATACATACGCTGAGTCTATAAAGGCTAGAGAAAGGAGGAAGCCCTGGGCCAAGCTAGTGGCCGGCAGAATCCTCGTGAGGTTATGGAAGCCATTCAGATTTGGATTGAAGAGAGTCCTTGGAGCTGGGTGCAGTGGCGTGCACCTTTAGTCTGAGCAGAGGACCTCTGTGAGCTAGAGGCCCATGGTGATGACCCATCCAGTACCGTCTAACACCTACTTGACACGCTCTCTTCCTCATGCCACCAACCAGCTTCCCCACAAAACAGTGTCGTTAGCCATAACCACACCACACCCTAGCTCTTGGTTTCAAGCCACCTATTCTAACCACTATTTCCTACCCTTCTAGATCACCTGAATGTTCACAGATCTCCCACCGCAAGTCCCTGTTATCTGCACCGATTTTTCTATATCCACTACCTCCCTCTTTTTTTGCTTTTTTCTCTTCTTAGCTTAGTTCACTACTATAACCCCTCTATCCAACAAATCCACAAAATTTTTACTTATCTGCCTCTCCCACCCCATTTTACTTGTCTGGCTGACCCTTAACCTTGAATGAAGCTGTCGCCATGGCTGCCACTGAGCAGTCATGTACGGAGGATTACTGGTAAAAATACCCTCAAGACTTCTACTAGGTTTGCATTTTCAGTTCATGACATAAACCTCCAAGAAGCAGTCAGTCCTCACTGAGGTCACCACTACCTTGACTTACCTTCAGCCTAGCCCAACTCAACTTTTTAGAAGCATAGGGTTATTCAAACCCTTCTACTTCTCACTTTCTACACTCCGTGCACACTTCCAAAGCTCAATCTCCCCACCTCTCGGTGGCATGTGCAGTTCATCAATCTTTCCTTTTGGGAAGCATCCTCCTATCTTGACTTTTGTGATATCTGCTATACACTGGACTTTGTTCTCTCTTGAAGATTGTTCTCAGCCGCCATTGCTGGCTCGTCTTTCTGATCTCTGAATACCTGATTGCTTCATAGTTTCAGCTTGGCTTTCCTTCCTTCCCTCGTTCCTTCTTTCCTTCCTCTTCCTTTCTTCTTAATAAACAAAACAAGAGTACAGTGTGATGGTATGCACAGTGCTCAAAAGTACCCCAGCACTCAAGAGACAGAGAGAGCAATGTCTCTGTGAGTGTGAGACCACTCCAGTCTACACAGTCAGAGATACACTGTCAGAACTTGTCTAAAAAAACCAAAATAATGATGATGATAATAATATATATTATGTAGTGTGGTGTGGCTATGGCTAATGAGACTGTATTGTGGAGCAGCGGGTTGGTGGGGAAGCATGAAGAAGAAAGGAAGTCAAGTAGGTGTTAGACAGGGTACTGGATGGGTCATCACTATGGGTGGGTAAGTCCCCTAAAGGGCCAGAGCCGAAGTAAAATATACAATATAATATTATGTTATATATAAATATTTATTAATTATTTAATAAAATAATTACACAGTATATATTTTATGCATAATGTGATATATATAGTGTAAAACAGAACATGTCCCTCCCAGAACTTCCTGCTTCAAGGAGTCCACAAACTCCCTGTGAACTGGTCTCTGCTTGTACCCCAGCTCAGACCCTCTTGTTCACTGCACCAGAGGAGCTGCCTACTCTGCTAGCCTTTTTAAAAATCTGGATAAACTGAGCTCTGAAACACCTCAGAATCTTCACAGTTGCTATTTCCTGTTTCTGGAATGTTCTTTATTAAACTCTTCAAATGCTACTTCTTGTTTATAAACTAAGCCCAGGATCAGTGTCCTCAGAGTGCCCTCCCTTGATTGCCTTATCCAGAAGAGACCCCTTTTCAGAGACAGGGTTTTTCTGTGTAGTCCTGGCTGTACTGGAACTTGCCATATAGACCAGGCTGGCCTCAGACTCACAGAGATCCACCAGCCTCTGCTTCTGGAGTGATGAGATTTTTTTTTCTTTTTTTTTAAAGATTTATTTTATGTATATGAGTGTTCTATCTGCATTTACACCTGCCAGAAGAGGGAATCATTTCACATTATAGATGGTTTTTGAGCCACCATGTGGTTGCTGGGAATTGAACTCATGACCTTTGAAAGAGCAGACAGTGCTCTTAACCACTGAGCCATCTCTCCAGCCCCTGGAGTGATGAGATTAAGGCGTGCACCACCACTGCCCCACAAAGAGACCCCTCTTCTAATGTGCACTTAGAAGTGCTATTCATGTCCATTGTCTCAGTTCAGATAACTCAAAGGGACACATTTATCATGTTTTGTTTTGTTTTTGAGACAGCGTCTCACTGTGTAGGCCTGGCGGGCCTGGAACTCGTTCTGTAGACCACCCTGGCTTTCCACTCACAGAGATCTGCCAAATGCTGGAATTAAAGGCGTGTGCCATCACCACGGGTGCCGCCACCACTGTGTAACATTTGTGCTTGTTCACTTCTGTTCTGAGTAGCCCCTCCCTTAGCTGCCAGTGTCCTCAGAGTAGAGACTGAGCTGTCTGGTTAACACATGGGCCTCGGATTCTGGAGGCATTTGCAGCTGAAAGGGCACGCAGTCAGTGTTTATTAAACAAGACCACTGCACATGCGGATGGGCTTCTGGTAAGAAATAAGGGCTAGACATATGGATTTAGAAATATTATAAAAAGATGCCTGGAGTCTAGGTATGGTGGTACACATTTGTAACCCCAGGTTTGGGAGTACGGGACAAAAGGATCTGGAATTTGAGGCCAGATTGAGCAACATACTGAACTTCTACCTAAAACCAAAACAAGACAAAATAAAATACCAGTGAGCTGTTGATTTCAATGCCCTACGACTCACACGGTAGGAGGAGAGAACAGACACCGAGTAGTTTCTCTCTGACCTCCACATCCACATAAATAGATAATGTAACTTAAAAATTTGGCAGTGCATTGTAGATTAGTGAGTTCATTTACCTAGTATTGATGTGGCTCTTGGTTCTATCACTAGTATATATAAATATAAATAACAAACTAGGAAAAGCCAGAAACATTCTAAACCAGTTAACAGGCACCTATGAAAACAGGATGAGCCATAATACTGAAACATCAAAGCCTACCCCTCTAAGAATGGAGCAAAGATCTCAGTACCGTGGCAGCATGTTCATTTTTCTTAGAGAGACATGAATAGATGTGTTCATCTGAGACAGGCACCAATATTGGAGTAAAGAAACAATTCTGTCCAAGACATGGTGAACCAAGTAGCCTCTGCGGTGACTTGTAGGGACATGGGCAACCTATGGGTGGCTATACCACTAAAGTCTCCTTGAAGAGGGAGAGGCCTCGTGGGACAGCTCATGTGTCTTGTGAGCCCTCACCAGCTTCCATGAGGAAATGTTAGTGGGCCCATCCTGTGAGAGTCTCATGCAGGAAATTCATAGTTCTTCGATTTCAAAGTGGTGACAGCCATGTGCCTACAGGACAGAGCTCCACAACAGCGTGTTGTCTCTGGGATTGGGGAAGACAAGGGTGTTACCTCTGCCCTGCAAGTTTGTACTGAGGCCAACTGGAAAAACGTCACAAGTATTATTAATACATCTTATTAATAATGATTTGTTATTTATGAAACATTTATTATTAAAATAAAGCTTAGTGAACTTGTACAATCAATATAAAAAAATCAATTGATTTTGAAAGCATTTTGAAACAGGATCTTGCTACACAACCTAACTGCCAGGAACTAGCTATGTAGACCAGGCTGGCCTAAAACTCACAGAGATCCTCCTGCCTCTGTCTCTCAAGGGCAGGTATTAAAGGCATGTATTACCATATTGTCATTTAAAAAATTCTTTATTACTGTGTGTAGGAGTGTGCATGTGTGTGTATGTCTATATATGTATATGTGTCATGGCATGAGTCACAGGATACCTTTGTGTAACTGTTTCTGTTCTTCCACCTTTACATGGGACCCAGGGATTTAAATTAATTTGCCAGGTATGTGTAGCAAGCATCTTTACCTACTAAGCTATCTTGTCAGGTCATCTCAACTTATTTTAATCAAACAATCAAGTACTCAATTAACTAATTAGAGACAGGGTTTCACTTTGTAGTTCTGGTTGTCCTGAAGGTATGTACATCAAGCTAGCCTTGAACTCAGAGATACACATGCCTCTGCCTCCAAAGAGCTACGACTGCAGGCATGAACCATCACAGTTGACTCAAATGTCAGTTTTTCATTGGGTGTTGGAGACTGAATACAGGGCTTTCCTATTCTGAGCATTTGTTATACTACAGAACTGTGTTCCTAGGGGTACAAAATTCATTCTGAGCACAAGCACATGAATTTAACAACAAAGACATATACACTAAGGCACATTACAATTTTAAAATATAAAAAGTAATGTTTTTAGTTGATTTTGGTAGCACAAGCTTTTAATTCCAACATCGAAAAGGCAGATGTAGAGGCAGAGACAGAGGCAGAGGCTGAGAGGCAGATCTCTATATAAAATGGTGAACTTGTAGGATCAATGAGTTTGAGGCCAGTCTGGTCTACACAGAAAGTCTAGGCCAGCCAGAGCTATATAGTGAGTTCCTGTCTCAAAATGAAGACTGAAGGGGACTGGGGAGGTGACTCGCGTGTTTAGGAGCGCCTGTGCTGCTTTAGACGCCTGAGATCCAACATGGAGTCCCTGGAGCTGGAGTCACAGTTGCTGCCTGATGCGGGTGCCGGGACCGAACCTTCTGGCAAACATCAACTGCTCTTAAATGCTTAGCCATATCTCCACCACAATTATTTTATTTTAAATCATATATGTTTATATGTTTGTGTGGTTTTTGGTTCTTTAGAGACAGGGTCTCACTATGTGGCTGTGGCTGTCCTGGGACTCACTATGTAGACTAGGCTGGCCTGAAACTCAGCAGTCTGCCTGCTTCTGCCTCTGAGTGCTGATCCTAAAGGCATGTGCCACTACACATGGCCTAATTTTCAAATTTTTAATATTTATTTATAGCTTATGTGTATGGGCGTTTGCCTTCATGTCTGTGTACCCTGTGTTGGAAGCTAGAAGATGGCTGTCAGCTCCCTTGGAGCTGGAGTTAGAGGCAGTTGTGATAGTACCTGGATTGGGACTCAAACTTGGGTCCTCTGAAAGAACAGCTAGTACTTTTAACTGCGAAGCTAGCTCCTCACTTCTAAAGGTAAAACCTTATATCCTGCTAGATTGGTGTTACTTCTAGGTGTTTAACAACAAAAACTTGGGTGTAGTCCTGAGGTAGAGCACTTGTCTATCATATGTAAGGCCCTGGGTTCAATTTATTTATTTTTATTTTTTTTAGATTTATTTTATTATATATACAATGTTCTGTCTGCATATATACCTGAACACCAGATTTCATTATAGATGGTTGTAAGCCACCATGTGGTTGCTGGGACTTGAACTCAGGACCTCTGGAAGAGCAAGCAGTGCTCTTAACCTCTGAGCCATCTCTCCAGCCCCCTGGGTTCAATTTAAACACAAATAAATAACAAAACCCCTTTTCATATTTACATACTCAAGATTTGCCTAAACATCCTTATCAGAATTTATATGCCAATGTTCTCCAGCAAATAAAGGTATTAAAAAAGATTTAAACTTTATATCTAGGACATAGTATTCTCTGTTAAAGTTATTTTTATAAAATCTGTTTGTTTCTCAGTTTCTCTGTTAACCTAGCTATCACACAAATAGTTGAGACCTTTATTTTTGTTTAATAATAAGCTTCATAACACAATAACTAAGCAGTTATTACTCTATAACATTCTAAGCTAATCTGGTTTTCTCAGAGATACTTGTAATTTGTAGCTTTATTTGCTCTAACTCTTCTTCTGAGGTCACCTGGACCTCTCCTTGCAGCTGAATCCCCCACTTCTTCTAACTCCCCTGCTCAGCGATTGGGTGTAAGCTGCTTTATTGGCATATGAAGGGACAACTGGGGATCAGTGTTTACACAAAATTGAGACAAGAGATTCTCAGAACAAGGATTGCAACCAGATATGAGGGGTACAAAAATGAGTATTTAAATTATACAATAACCTTATACCTACAGGTCTCAGTATGGGAGAAGCAGCTAAAGAAAATCCTAGGAGCTGAACATGTAGTAAGCATGGATCCGTCAATCAGCCCAGGCTAGGTAATATAGTGGGATCTAGAAAGAAGATGGCTTAATAGGCTCAAGCACTCCTCTGGCCAGAGGAGTGAAGTAAAGACATCAGTTATGTTTAAGGTACTGCCAGAAAAAAATATAATTGGAAACTCCAAGCCAAAGACAAATTTGTATACAGAATAAATGTAATTACAATACATTACAATATTTGGCTCTCCTATTCCAAATTTATAAAATCAGTATAGTATAGAAACAATTTAATGAAATAATTAAATATGATAATTGAATTATCATATAGGGAAATGAAAGATGAAAGGTAATATAAGACATTTAAATCTACTGATCGCAGCAGCAATAAACACATGAGGTCTAAAATGGATGCATAAGAAAATGATCATAGAACTATGCCTTATTTACTTACTTCATGTGTATGTGGGAGGGAGATGTACAAGTATGTGGTGGTCAGAGGACAACTTGCAAACATTGGTTCTCTCTTTCTATCATATGGGTCCCAGGGATCAAACTCAGGTCATCAGACTTGGTGACAGAACCTCTTGACTGAGCATCTCAATAGTATTCAAGCATATGTTTTAGAGAAATGAGGTAATTACCACAAGAATATATTCATGAAATGAAAAAGGCTGGGCTGTGGCAAGGATTTATGAATGAGAATGGGCTACTATTCAGCATTTTTGTTTTTCACTATAAGCCATCATACTTTGCTTGATTATGAATTATGGCTGTCTTGCTTCAGTACACTTTTACATAGTGTTGGGGGTATAGCTCAGTTGTTGGAACACTTGTCTGGCAGACAGGAAGCCCTGGGTTAACTCCTCAGTGCTGCATTAAAACAAACCAAAAACCAAAACAAAACAAAAAGGTAAAGCACAAAAAGTATAAAAGATACTTTTTTTTTTTTTTTTTGAGATAGGGTTTTTCTGTGTAGTCCTGCCTGTCCTGGAACTTGCTCTGTAGGCAAGGTTGGCTACAAATTCACAGAGATCCACCTGCCTCCTGAGTGCTGGGATTAAAGGCGTGTGCCACCATCATCTGGCAAGATACTTAAATTGTGAAAAACTTTTTTTTGCTTGTTTTATGAGACACGTTTTCTTGTGTCTCCCTAAAAAAGATTTATTAGCTAGGTGGTGGTCATGAATGCTTTTAATCCCAGCACCTGGGAGACAGAGGCAGGTGGATCTCTGAGTTCAAGGCCAGCCTGGATTACAGAAAGAGTTCCAGGACAGCCTGGGCCACAACAGAGAAGCACTGTTGGTGGCAGGGAGTGGGGAAGAAGGGGAGATTTATGTACATGAGTATTTTGTCTGTGTATTTGTATGTGTACCATGAGCTTGTCTAGCACAGACGTAAGAAGAGGTCAGATCCCAAAGAACTGGAATCATGATCCTGAGCTGCCATTTGGGTAAGGGGAGTGAAACTTGAGTTCTTAGCCTCTGAGCCATTTTTCTAGCTCTGCATTGGCAAACAAAAGAGATTTTAAAACGAATATTCTGGTCTGGAAAATATTTTTTTAAGTTCTTCTTTTTTTTTTTAATTTTAACAAATACAATTTATTATTTACAAAGCCTGAGCACCAGATCTCACTATAGATGGTTGTGACCCACCATGTGGTTGCTGGGAATTGAACTCAGAACCTTTGGAAGAATAGCCATCATTCTTAACCTCTGTGCCATCTCTCCAGCCCCAATTTTTTATGTTACTGAGGAGAACTTTGGACTAATGCCTCCACCTCCCAAGTGCTGGGGTCACAGGTATATACCACCACGCTCAGCTGAGGGGGAGTGTTTTCTGAAATGAATGTATAGAAAAAGTAGTAGATCTTCAAGGACCTCTTACCCATTTCCACAGGTAAAAATTTTCAGTGAGATGAGACAGATTACAGCAAGCAACATTTCTGATGAGTTCAAAAAATTCTCAGAGAAAGGGACATATTCTTTAAGCCTACAGTTATTTTTACTGATTTTATTGATTTTCTCATTCTAAATACATATTGACATAAAATTTATTTATTTCAGGCAGAGATAGCATACCTCTAATTCTAGCACTTGGGAGATAGACAAAGGTGGGTCTCTGAGGTCAAGGCCAGTCTGGCTACAGAACAAGTTCCAGGATAGCCAAGGTGACACAGAGAGTTTCTATCTTGAAAAACCAACCAACCAACAAATAAATAAACAAATATGGGTATGAGTGTTTTGCCTGTATGTATGTATGTGTACCACATGTGTGCTTGGTGCCCAAAGAGGCCAGAAAAGGGTGTTGGATTGATTCCTTTAGAACTGGAGTTACAGACTGTTGTGAACCTATATGTGGGTACTGGGACTTAACCTGGGTTCTCTGGAAGTAGGGCAATGCTCTTAACAACTGAACCATCTTTCCTGTCCTAAAACATACACTTTTATACCCATCTTTTCTGGGTGTTTTAAAGTAGGATCTGGAATATAGTTCTGAGGTAGAATACTTCCTATTATGTGTGAAGCCCTGGTTTCAATCCATAAAACAAACAAATAAAGACAATTTTGCATGGTTAAGTATTTGTGATTGATCTACACATCGTCATCAAATGTATGCCAATGTGCTTCAGTGAAATAAAGGGGGCACACAGACAAAACATGTAAACAAAACACCCATACACATGAAATAAAATAGACATGTAGACCAGTGGAACAGAATAGGGGACCTAGAAATAAATCCACCAAATGTAGCTACCTGATTTTTGACAAAGGTATCAAAAACATACAGTAGAGAAAAGGCAGGCTCTTCAACAAGTGCAGCTGGGAAAACTGGTTATCCACAGGCAGAAGACTGGAACTAGATCTGCTTCTCAGTCTGTACTAAAGTTTATTCAAAACAGATTAAAGACCTTGATTTAAAAATCATTATCATTATTTTTTTCTGAGACACGGTCTCACTAAGTAGCCATGGCTGATTCACAGAGATACACCTTCTTTATCTTCTGAATGCTGGAAGTAAAGACATGAGCCTTATGCTCTTTTATTTTTATATTTTCAAAGACCTAAATGTAAGGCCTGAGACTCTGAAAATATTTTGAGATATAGGGATAGGCAAGGGCTTTCTGAAAGGATTCTAACAACCCCAAAATAGCCCAAATTGACAAATGAAGTTAAAACAGCAGAGGAAACAATTACAAGGGAAGGGACAACCTGTGGAGTAGAAAAAAAATCATTTCAGGATATATATTTCATAGATAATAGCTAGAATCTATAAAGAACTAAACCTAAATCAAAACAAAGCTGCCCACCCCCAAACCAAGAAAACGCATTCAATCAATAAATGAGCGAAATGGCTGGGGGCAGTGGTGCACGCCAGTAATCCCAGCAGCCTGACCCTGTGAGTTTGAGCCCAGCCTGTTTTACGACACAAATCCAGGACAGCCAAGGCTACACAGAGAAACCCTGTCTCAAAAAAGCAAAATCAAAACAAACAAAAATCAAAGAAAAGAAATAAATGAACAAAATGAAAGACAATTTCAAAAGAAGTACAAATGGCCATTAAATATATGAAAAATTGTTCAAATATCTTTACTTGTCAGGGAGAGAAAAATCAAAGCTTGAGACTCCATCTCTCTCTAGTAAAATAACTATTATTAAGGAAACAACAAATGGGGTGAGGTGGTAAAGGAATTTGTCAGTACATCTGACCACCATCTCTGGAATTTTAAGGTGGAAAGAAAGAACTGGCTCCTCCAAATTTACAAATGTACTGTGGCATATATGCATCAGCATGATTGTGAGAACAAGCGCACACACACACTTAAAAAAAACAAATGCTGTCTGAGGATGGGTGGATAGGTTAGAAGCCCTTATACTGTTGGAACATAAATTAGTGCAGTCACTGTGGAGATCAGCTGGGAAGTTTTTAAAACAGCAAGGTATCTGGAGCCAGGTGCGATGGCTCATGCCTTTAACCTCAGCACTTAGGAAGCAGAGGCCAGTGGATCTTGGTGAGTTCAGGACAGCCAAGGCTACACAGAGAGAGAGACCTTGACTCAAAACAAACAAACTCACAAATCAAAACAAACCTGAAAAACAAAGGGGCTGGAAAGATGCCTCAATGGTTAGAGCACTTGCTGCTCTTGCAAAGGACCTGGGTTTGGTTCTAACCCTCTGCATCTCCATTTCCAAAGGACCTTTTTTCTGCCCTCCAGAGACAATGCCCACATATTGTGTACACACATCCCTAAAGACAGTCACATACACATAATATACAAAGAAAAAGTAATTTGAAAGAAAATGGATGGACCTAGAGACACTAAGGAAAACAAGCCAGACTAAAAAAGGCAAATGTGTGTTTTCTCTCACATGCAGAATCTAAATTTAATTTAAAAAATATTTTATTTTATGTATATTGGTGTTTAGCCTGCATGTGTGTCTTTGTGAGGGTGTCAGATCTTGGAGTTACAGACAGTTGTGAGCTGCCATATGGGTGCTGGGAATTGAACCCAGGTCCTCTGGAAGAGCAGTCAGTGAGGGCTCTTAACTGCTGAGCCATCTCTCCAGTTCTTAGAATCTAAATTTTAACAAAATTAAGAAATGAAAGTAGAATGGAAATATTTTGGAGGAGGAAGGAAACCACTGGGAGAGGGATGTGGGACAAGAAGATAATCAAGAATTCGTATGAACATGAACAAAGTACATATATGAAAATGTTATAATGAAACTCATCTATCTGTATAATGAATACATTTAAAAACAAAAATACAGGGGCTGGAGAGATGGCCAAGGATTAAGAAAGTTATTGTTCTTGCAGAGGACAGGATGGTTTCCAGTACCCACATAGTGGCTTAAAACCTTCTGCAACTCCATTTCTAGGGTATCTGATGCCTTCTGGGCTTTGGCCACCAGGCATACACACGGTATACATAAATTCACACAGGCTCATACACACACATTAAAACAAACAAAAACTTTAAAAAGAAAACCATTTAAGCTGTATGTGGTATCCGACTTTAGTCTGGTCCAGGCAGAAGCAGGCAGGTCTCTTAAGTTGGATGAGGCCAGTCTGGTCTGCAGAGCACGTTCCAGGACAGCCAAGGCTACACTGAGAAACCCTGTCTCCAGGGGCAGGGGTGAGGGTGGGGGCAAAAAACAAACAAAAGAGGAACCCTGTCTCAAAAAATAAAACAACCACAACAAACAAAAAACACCCCCCCCCCAAACAAAACACAAAACTGGCTTAGTCCCTAGATGGGCGCTCTTTCAAAATAGCAGATTCTCTCAATGTTTATTTGTTCCTTTGGTGTGGTGGGACAGTGCCAGGGAAGTTAACCTAGAGACTTGTGCAATGATTTTCATTACACACCTGTTGGAATTCGCTTCTCTCGTTCACTTGGAGCTCACAGAAGCTGCAGGCTTGTGTGGGTAGAAACGTAGCTTATGTCCTCTGCAGAACTTTTGTTTTCTACAGTCCAGGTACGGGGAACTAAGGACTGAATAAACACTTTTTGAAAGGACAAAAAGAATGGCCTGCCATTGTTTTCTTTTTCCTTCTCCTTTCTCTGACTCTTCATTGCTACGGTGGATGCCCGTCTGGATGAGTTTGATCTACTATGAATCCCATCCGCAGATGGAGACTGGACGTTACTATGCAGCGAAGGGGTCCTCTCCCGAGCCCACCTCAGCCACACCACCGTGTACCAGACTGTGTAAATCACAACTCCGCATCTGACTCACAGAGTCTTCCTCTTCAAACGTGTTCTGCTATGAGATTCAGAACACTTTACTCCAAGGACCGCTCTGCGCGGTCTTCACCAATTATGGCCAAGCCCCTCTCTCCTGCGGCTGCCTAAAATGGGGCACGGCAGCCCTAAACTCGGCTTCGTCACAATGACTACCTCGCACCTTCGGGCGCAGCGTGAGAAGGACGCCGGGTTCTCGCCAGCGCCTCCGCGCCCGTCCCGCCACGCTCAGACCCGCGTCCTCCGGGAGGCGGCGTCCTGACCCTCCGCGCGCTCTTTGCCGTGGCGTCCGCCCGGCGCCTACCGGCCGCGGCTTCCGCGGCTGGGCGGGCCTGGACCTTCCCAAGATGGCGGGCCGGGGCCGGCGCGCGGGGGGCGGGGCTCCGCCGCCGGAGGCGGGGCGGCAGGGCCGAGGGGTCGGGCCGGCAGGCGTGCCGCTCCTCAGGCAGGCAGGCTCAGCGCGCTTGCGCGGCGCGGCCCTGCGCGCAGTGAGGCAGTGGCGGGGGAAGGCACCGGTGGGGCCGACGGGCGGGCCGAGGAGGGAAGCGGGCGAGCGAAGTCCCAGTGCGCGCCGCGGCGGCCCGGATACCCTCCCCTTCCGGGCGTGAGGCGCTGAGGGGAGAGCCGAGCGGAGCGGACTCGCACGGGCGGCGGGGTGCTTCTCGGGCCGCCCCGGACCGGCCTCCCGCGGCTTTGGCGCTCCCGTCGCGGGGCCCGGGTTCCTCCGCACACCGAGCTCCAGCCGCCGTCGGAGCCCCGGCGGCAGCCCGGGCTGTTGGCGGGGAGGATGACGGAGCTGCAGTCGGCGCTGCTGCTGCGGAGACAGCTGGCAGGTGAGCGGCGGGGCGCCGGGCCGCGGTCGCGGGCTGCCGAGCCCCTCTCCCCGCCCGGCCCGCCCGGAGGCCGGGTGGCGGCGGGCCGCGAGGGAGGGACCCCGCGGGTCGCGGCCGGCCGGAGACAGCGCCGGCCCGGCTGCCGAGGGTGTTGGGGGCGGGGACGGGCCGGGCGCCCGGGCGGCCGCCCCCTCCCCCACGGCTCTGGGGCGTTGCGGGGGAGGGGCGTGGGTCCCGGCCGGGCCGACCCTCCCGAGGGGCGGGTCCCGGGCTCAGGTGCGCGCAGGCCGCGGGCCCCCGCGCCCCCCGCCGGCCCGGGCCGCGGCGGGAGCGGCGGGGGGAGGCGCGCCAAACTTCTGGCCCGGCGGCGCGGGGTCCGCGGAGTTGCGGCGGACAACAAAAGCGGCGGCCGGGCCGGGCCGGCTGGCGGCGCGGGGCGCGGGGGGCTCGGCGGGGAGCGCGGCTCCGCCTCGCCCGCCTCCGCCGGGCGCGAGCTCGGGCTGCGCCGCGCGTCTCGGGGACGGCGGGCGCGGGCCCTGCGGAGCCGCTCGCTGGCCGGCCGGGGCTTTGTGCTCCGTGCGGCTCGGGCTCCCGCTCAGGCCCGCGGCCGCCGGGCTGGGGCCGTCCCGGGGCCGTCCCGGGGCGGCGGCCCGGAGCCTCCCCCGCGGGCAGCCTCCGGCCCCATCCCCCATTGTCCCGGCCTCCGGCCGTTTGCGGCTTCCAGGTTGACTTTTTAGGGGGTTGGCTCCTACTCTGCTAGGACTGTGCGAGCGGAGCATGCGCGCTGGAGGCGTACGTGTGCGGAGTGGAAGGGGGGAGGAGGAGGCGGGTCGGCGGCTTCACAATGCCGCCCCACGTGCTGCCAGATTTAAAGAGAAATGAGCCGGTGCTCACCCCTGCTGTCCACGCTGAGCGTGTGCTTGCTTGGTTGAGGTGACTTCGCCCCTCCTCAGTCGGCAGCCCGAGGCCGCCCCCTCCCCGCACCCCCGCCGCTCGCCTCCGAGCGGAGCGCTGAAAGCTGGAATGAAGATAAAGGAAATAGATTTCTGTGAGTTTGAGGTGTCAGTTAAATCGCCTTTATGGCTTCTTAAGGAAAAGGTCGACAGGGGCTGTTACGGATTGTATAATGAGGTTTATTATTAGACCATGAGCTAGCAGGTTTGGACAAGTATTAAAATTCGAGACGGAACAGTGACTTGAAGTGAATGGAAAAGTTAGGATACCCATCAGAAATACTGTGTTCGAAAGAGATGAAATAATTTATGCCATCTTATTTAAGAACATTCGTGTTCTGTGGTGTTTTCCTCGATTTATTTTGTTTTGGAGGAAGAAATTAAGACTTTTTTCCCTTAAGAATTCTCTGAACTCCAGGTCTGCCTGATCTGCCGTAGTGAATTCCAGGACAGCTACGGCTATGTAGAGAACACCTGTCTCAAAAAACAAAAACAAAAAAACAGCAACAAAATCAAATTTGTCAGATTACGTTTTTATTATGCGCCAAGTTATTAAGTTGTAAGCACTAAATATTAAAGCACCAATCTTACATTTTAAAAGGTGCAAAAGATTTTACAGTTCAACAATACCACTATGCTAAAATACTACCCATTTGTGAGCATACTCTTTGGGGGGGGGTCGGCAGGTTTTCTCTGTGGAGTCCTTGGCTGTCCTGCAACTCAGAGATCTCTCTCTGCCTCTGCTTCTTTCTTTATCCTCCTCCCTCCCCTCCCCTCCCCTTCAGGGTTTCTCTGTGTAGCCCTGGCTGTCTTGCAACTTGCTGTGTAGACCAGGTTTGCCTCACTCAGAGATGTCTGCCCCGTTTTCTTGTAGCTCAAGTGCTGGGATTTGAATCTTGTTTCTCCTCACTAGGCTTGTGCAGTTGTTGTTTCACAGATATAGTAAAAACATTTTTTCAAAGGTTTTAAACCAATGGTTGATTTTTCTTTTTTTCTGATGAGGTATCCTAAAATATACAGTAAGAGAGAATAGAAAATGAATAACTTTCCATTCTATCTTATAAAGTTACTTATTTTTCCAGTAGATTATTTTGCAGAGACAGTATAATAATAGTTTGTCATTTGGGAATTTTTAATTAACTTGCTCAAAATGTACAGAACAAAGTTTGTTAATTGAAATATGAAAATATTAAATTATTTGGGAAGATTTGATAAGCACCTAAAAAGTAAACCTTTTCACTTTAGTAGCATTTTAAGAGTGGCTTTCTAGTATAAAATAGTAAAAAATGATAAAATGTAATCTCTTGAAATTAGTATAGGGTTTAATTGTAAATGCCTTAAACTTTTAAAATTAACTGAGTAGGTTAACAAACCTGATAAGTATTCTCATTGTTAGAATTTCAGTGCCTGCATTTGTTGAGCTAGAAGAGTTGGCAATGATAAAAATTTTTGATTCATTACTTAGGAAGATTTATCGTGTAATGAAGAGCTTGGTTACTTCAGTAGATTCGAATGTTGCCCCGGTCCTTTCTGGTACCATGACATTTAGAGCATTTTGTTGTGTGGTGGGTTGTACCTGTGCAGTAAAGGATACAGCATTTCTGTTCTGAATCCACCAAATACCAGTAGTATATCCCCTCATTTGTAACAGTGAAAAATACAGCTATTGCCGAAAGTCCCCTGGGACAAAATTATGGTGTTCGCCAAAAGGGGAGCCAGTAAGAGCACCTTACACACATACATGAAATCAGATAGCTTGTGTATTTCTTTGTGATATTATTAGGTTCTGACTTACCCTTTACGGATTTAGTTACAGTTTGTATGTGTGTGTGTGAGAGAGATTAAACACCAAGAAGTCCCCTTAGTACAAGAGACCCATTATAAACATTTTAAAGGTATAATAAACACAGGTTGAAATAGAGTACAGACTAGGGAATGGTGGTACATGTCTTTAATCCTAGCATTTGGGAGTGAACTTCAGGCCAGCCTGGTCTACATAGATCCAGGATAGCCAGGGGTACATAGAGAGGCACTTTCAAAAAAACAACAAAAAACAAAACCCCACCACCAACAAAATGCAGAGTACAAAAGTTAGTCATTTTCCCTCCTGACTAAGAGTCCTCTTTGAAGGACCTTGTCTGTACAGAGATGATCTTTTTATGTTGTGTTTTGCTTTGTTAGAACAGGTGGCCTGCTGCCTCTAACTCTAGTCTGGGTGATGGACCTCCACCCCAGCTGGAGAGGTGGCACACTTATGGCTTCTTTGCTGACGAGTGTCAGCTACTATTACTTTACACATCTCATTTCATTTTCCTGAAAGAAAACAGGCTTATGAGGTCAAATAAATGGCTGACGGTCAAATGAATGCAGCTAACATAATTGCTAGGTCAGGATCTTCTTATTTTATAGACGTGTTTTCAAGTGGGTAAATTGCTCCCTTGGGATCAGTACTTGACACAATCAATGAAGTTGAATTTTTTTTTATTAAATTTTTTTCACACGTGGGTGTTTTGGCTACATGTCTGTCTATATGGGTGCTTGGTGCTAGAAGAGGGCATCAGGCCTGTTGGAACTGAAGTTACAGGTGGTTGTGGGCTGCCATGTGGGTTCTAGGTATCCTGGATTCTCCGGAAGAGCACCTAAGGTTCTTAGCTGCTGAACCAATCTATTCATCCTCATGAAGTCAAATTTAAAGATAGAAACCATTTGTGATGGCGCACTCCTTTGATCCCAGCACTTGTGTGGCACATACAGATGAATCTCTGAATTCAAGGCTATCCAGGGCCACATAAGACCCTGTCGAGGATGCTGGGGTTGGGGTCTCAAATACTCTAAAATTAGCTTACTCATTAAATACCTCTTCCTTTTCAGTAGTTCAAGTGCTCTTTTTTTTTCTTAAGATTTATGTATTTTATGTATACAAGATTTATGTATTTTATGTATATGAGCACTCTGTGCATGTATACCTGCACGCCAGAAGAGGGCATCAGATCTGATTATAGATGGTTTTGAGCCACCATGTGGTTGCTGGGAATTGAACACAGGACCCTCAGAACAACAGACAGTACTCTGAACTGCTGAGCTATCTCTCCAGCCCCCATCTTAGTATTACTGTTTTTCCATCTTAGTATAAAATAACATAAAATGTTAAGTAAGGGCATGAGAGATGGCTCAGGGTTTAAGAATATTGACTTTTTCCAGAGGACCTGGGTCTGATTGCCTGCACCCATAAAGTGGCTAACAACTGTCTGTAATTCCTGTTCTAAGGGATGTAATGCCGTCTTTTAGCCTCTGTGGGCACTACACACATTTACAGACATAAAAAACTTTAATATGTATAAAATAAAAATAAATCTTAAAAAAAGATAGTAAGTTAAGTACTTTCATATGTATAAAATAAAAATAAATCTTAAAGATCTTAAGTAAGCTAGGTAGATATAGTAAATCCAGCTTGAAAATTCCAGATTTGGGAGAGAGGCTGAGGAGAACAGTCAGAGTTTGTTGGCAGTCTGTCTCAAAACAAACAATAACAAAATGAGTTAAGTAAAAAAAACAAAACCAAAAAACTTACACATACATTTAAATAAATAAATAAATAAATAAATATTTCTAATGTAGCCTAGGCTGTATCCATTGATGGCCTGAACTTCTGATCCTGTAGCCTTCATCATGGGAATGTTTGTATTACATGTATGTGTCATAATGCCTGTTTTTATGCGGTTCTAGGTATTGAATACAGAACTGTATGCTAGACAAATACTCTTCCAACTGAGCTACATCTTTACATTCTACTTTTCCTTCGCTTCTTTCTTCATTATTTCATAGAAATTCTGAAGTAGGAAGAATCCCAATGTAATTACAAAGTATTTGGGGCTTTTTATTGTAGAAGACTTGTTTATTTTAAAGTAGTTGAAAAAAATCTATAACCTTTGTTTCTTGACTCTTATGTAGATTGCTATGCTGTATGTGTCAGACCAAAAAAATAGAAATTTTTGCCCTCCCCTTAAAGATGTTTAGTTGCTATTTGATGATATGGCCCAGGAATCCAGTGTGCCTCTTTATTTGTTTCCTTCTTTATTTTGTGGTGCTAGAGATTGAATCTAGCTGAATATTAGGTGCAAGCATTCTACTACTGAGCCACACTCTCAGTCAAGACTTTAATCTTAATATTGTTTTAGAATATATTGGTATTCTGATAATTGCAGTCATAATTTCAAAGAAGAGAAAATAGAATAAGTGGTTATTCCTGTAACATGTGGAAGATTCAGAGTAATGAACTTATTAAGAATTGTTGAGGGGCTGAGGAGATGGCTGAGCAGTCAAGAACACTCACTGGCTGCTGTTGCAGAGGACCAGGGTTTGAGTCCCATGACTCAAATGGTGACTCTTATACATCTATAATTCCAGTTCCAGGGGAACTGGACATGCAGGTGGTGCAGACATACGTGCAGGCAGAACACTCATATACCTAAAATAAGAAATAAAACAACAAAAAAAATGTGATTGAAGAGGGAAGTTTGGCTCAATGGTACATTTTGCCTAAGATGTGTGAGGGTCTAGATTTGATCCCCAAACATAGTTCAAACCTGAAAGAAAAATCTCATGTTTAGAAATTGGAGAAATGCTTACAAATAAATTTACATCATATCAAACTATGTAAATAACATATATATATATTTGAGACAGGTTCTTATATCGTCCAGTCTGTACTTGGAAGTTCCTATGTGGACAAGGATGACTTACTGTCTTTCCTTTCTGACTGCCAGGTTTACTGTTTTGTTCAGTGTTAGGTATCCTACTCAGGATTTTGTGTATGCTAGACAAACACTACCAACTGAGCTATATTCCAGCCAAACTTGGAAGTTTTTTTTTTTTTTTTTTTTTTTTTTTTTTTGTGGAGACAGGGTTTCTCTATGTAGTCCTGTCTCTCCTGGAGCTCACTATGTAGATCATGCTGCCCTTGAACTCACAGAGATCTGCCTCTGCTTTGCAAGTGCTGAAATTAAAGATGTGTTTCATGCTTGGAAATTTTTAATGCCTAGAAATAATGCATTATTAAATAATGTCACAGATGTTTATTGTACTGAATAACTTGGGCACAGTGAAACACTAGGGCTGGTAGGTGACTGCTCTCAGCTTAAGAACCCAAGACTGGTGATGAGAGAATGGACTTAGAAGCAGATTGTCCTCAGATCTTTACATGCAAGCACATGCACAAAATAAGGAAGTAAAAACTGTACTAATAGGTGCTGGGGAGATGGCTCTGCTGGGGAGATGGCTCAGCAGCTACGTATTTGCTGCTTTCCTATAGGACCTGAGTTCAATTCCCAGCACAAATGTCAGGCTTTTCATAGTTTCCTGTAACTTGAGCTCCAAAGTATGTGATGACCTCTCCCGGCCTCTTTAGGTATGTGCACACGTTGCATATACTGCCACAGATGCACATAGGTACACATAAAGTAAATCTTTAAAAGTAGTTAAAAATACCCAACTAACATTAATGAAGCAAACATGGTTTGGAAAGGTATTGTATTGCTTAAAGTCACTCTAGCTAAGGAAACATCCAAGAATTATGTATCTGATATAGTATAGTATACTATGGAATCTGAAGAAAGCCTTAGCTTGGTGAACAAGAGAACTTTCTTTTTGTTTTTAATTTATTTTTATTTTATGTCCATTGGTGTTTCTCCTGCATGCATATCTGTGTCCGTGTTAGAAGCCCTGGAACTGGAGTTACAGATAGGTGTGAGCTTCCATGTGGGTGTTGGGAATTGAATCCAAGCCCTGTGGAAGATCAGCAGCCAATGCTCTTAACCACAGAGCCATCTCTCTAAGTGTACTTTTTTCTTTTCTTTGTTTGTTTCTTTCTCTTTCTTTCCTTCCTTTCTTCCTTCCTTCCCTCCCCCTTTTTCTCTTTTTCTCTTTCTTTCCTCCCTCCTTCCTTGTTTCCTTCCTTCTTTCTTTCTTGACAGGGTTTCTCTGTGTAGCCTTGGCTGTCTTGGGCTCACTTTGTAGACCAGGCTGTCTTCAAACTTACAGAGATCGCTCTTTCTTCTTTCTTTCTTTCTTTCTTTCTTTCTTTCTTTCTTTCTTTCTTTCTTTCTTTCTTTCTTTCTTTCTTTTTTCTTTTCTTTTCCTCTCTCTCTGTTTTTCTTTCTCTCTAGCTTTCTTTTTTGAGACAGGGTTTCTTTGTGTAGCTGTGGCTGTCTTGGACTCACTTTGTAGGCCATGCTGGCTTTGAAATCACACTGCCTGTTTCCCTGAGTGCTGGGATTATAGGTGTGTGCCATGGTACCCGGCTTTCTTTCCTTTTATTTATTTAGTTTTAAATTTATTTAACTTTATTTTATGTGCATTAGTGTTTTGTCTGCATGTATAGGTCTATGTGAGACTGTCAGATCTTGGAGTTACAGACAGTTGTAAGCTGCTACATAGGTGCTGTGATTTGAACCTGGGTCGTCTGGAGGAGCAGTCAGCATCTCTCCAGCCCCTCAAGTGAACTTTCTTAATTTTAAGGACAAAAACAGTTTTTAAGCAATAATGTTCTTTAGTGAAGGATTTAAATAACAGGAAATTTAGGTATTTATAAAATGCTAGGTTGATTTTTTTTTAATAAAGTACTTTAGAATGAAATACACTTTCTACACTAGTCTTCATAATGGATGACTTCATTTCTACTTCTTTTTTGAGGCAGGGTCTCATTATGTAGCTTTGGCTGGTGCGGTGCTTGCTGTGTAGGTCAGACTGGCCTCAAACTCACCGAGAAACCTTGTGTCTCCAAAGTGTTGGGATTAGAGGCGTGTGCCAACACACTTACCTAACCTGTTCCAAAGCTAAAATACTGCCTGATATGTTTAGTGTTGAACTAAACTGTGGCTTTTAGGTCATTATCAGCATGTTAATAGACTTACTATAGAGTAGTACCAATAGTTCTATATGTAGCTTACTTAATGTATATAATTATATTTTGTGATTTCCACATGCTTGCTTATAAATTAAGGGTCCCTTGATTATTACTAGAATGAAAGTATAATCCCATAGGCAAAAATATTGATAAACATCATCAAAACTGAAACCTTTCGGTGTGTGAAAACTTTCAGGGAGATGAAAAGGAGACTACAGGGTTGAAAAAGATGACCCCCAGAGGGTAAGAATGCTGTGTTCAAGCTCCTAGGTACCCAACTAAGAGCCTTATGGCTTAAGGATCTGTAACACCAGCGTACATGATGGAGAAGGCCTTACATCTGGCTCCCTGGACTTCCCTGGCTAGCTTCTTCTAGCCTAGTGAAAACTGGGGGATTTAGTATAGGTTCAGAGAGATACCCTCTATTCAAGAGAATAGAGAAGACACTTGGCATCCTTAGTACGAGTGCACAAACGCTCATTCATTTTATTCACATGCCACCATCTAACATATATCACATACACATACTACATATGCACAAACAGTATCTATGAATTGGAATGACTTTTATTGTGTTTGATATGTGCTTTTGGATGCATGCATGCCATATCATATGAGAGCCAAATAACAACCTCGTGGAGTCTTTTATTCCCCTTCTACCTTTGTTGGATTTAGGATCACTATCACACTTTAGGTCATCAGGCTTATATGGCAAGTGTTTTTATCCACTGATCCTCTCTAGCTCTTAGAATATCAATTCATGATCACTTGGGTGGTTGGGTGGGTCAGACTTCCCTTTCACAGGATCACCTAAGACCATCAGAAAGCACAAATATATACAATTTATAATTAGCAAAATTACAGTTATGAAGTAGCAATAAAAATAATTTTATGAGCCAGGCGTGGTGGTGCATACTTGTAATCCCAAGATTCAGGGAGGCAGAGGCAGGTTGATCTCTGAGTTGAAGGCCAGCCTGGTGTACTAAATGAGTCCAGGATAACCAGGTCTACACAGAGAAACCCTGTTTTGAAAACAAAAAAATAATAAAAGGTGCAAAAGACAGATGTTTCACTAAAGAAGGATACACAGATGGTAAATAAGCAAATGAAAAGATGTTACCAGTAGACATTAGGGAAATGCAAATTGAAAGCACAATATGGTATTACTACATAACTATTAGAATAGCTAAAATTAAGATGTGTGTGATATTATATTCATTAAATGTTGGTAAGGATACCAAGAAAATCTTTTATTACTGGTGGGAATATGAAATGGTGCAATCATAGAAAATCTTTTGTAGTTTTTTTCTTTCCTTCCCTCCCTTTCCAGTCTGTGGTAGTCACACCTCTCATCCTCTTCCTGTCTTCACGTCCTAAGGGCTGGGGTTATAGGTTTGTGCTACTACACAGATATTTTTATTTCTTTGATTTGCAAAACAGATTTACTCTTGTTGCCATTTTAAATTACATTTTTTTTGTTTGTTGTTTGTATGTGTATGGGCTCACAAGCCTTGTATGCGTATGGAGGTCAGAGGGACAACTTGATGGAGTCTCTTTTTTCCTGCAGTGCAGAACACCAGGATTAAACTGAGGTCCATTGAGCCGTCCTGCTGGTTCCTGGTCTTTTTTCTTTTTCCATTTTGAGACAGGGTTTCTCTTTCTCTGTATGGCTTTGTCTGTATTGGAACTCATTCTGTAACCAGACTGACCTCCATCTCAGAGATCTGTCTGCTTCTGTCTCCTGATTGTTGGTATTAAAGGTGTGTATTTTTATGCCCTGGCTTGTTTCCACTTTTTGCTCTTGTGATTAGTGTAGCTGTACATGCAAATATTTTAAGACTCTGCTTTCATTTCTTTTTTGGGTTCGTACCCACAAATATGGTTCTTTCCTATTTATTATTTTTTGGGACAGGTCCTCAGTGTATAGCCTTTGCTGCCCTGGAATTCACCATGTATAGCAGGCTGACTTTGAACTCAAAGAAATTCACTTTGTCCCTGCCTCTTGAATGCTGGGATTAAAAAAATACACTATACCAACAAGTCCTGTTTTAGTTTTTATTAGCTTTATTTTTGAAGAGTGTAGGTTTTCAGTAAAGTTGAGCAGTAGATCGTATTATGCTGCCTTTCTCAGGAATAAACAGGTTCTTCCATGATCTGTATTATTTACAAGAATGTAATTAATGTTTATTATTAAGAATGGCTTTCAGAAAGCTCCATAACTGTGCAGAAGCAGCCAATGCTTCCTTTTCTAGGAGCTACCAAGATGGCTGAAGTGGAGCAGAAGAAGAAGTGGACCTTTGCACCTACCGCACACCGTGGACCTGGACCAATTGCTGGACATGTCCTATGAGCTGCTGATATAGTTTTATGGCACCAAAAGTGTCTGCCAATGGCAGCAGAAGCAGCATTCACTACTCAAGTGCTTGAGAAAGATCAAGTAGGAGGTGCCACCCATGGAGACTCCCACCTGGGGGAACATGATCATCCTGCCAAGATGGTAGGCATCATGGTGGGCATATACAATGGCAAAACCTTCAACCAGGTGGAAATCAAACTAGAGATGATAGGCCACTACTTGTGTGAGTTCTCTTAATACCTATAAGCCTATGAAGAATGTCTGGCCTGGTTATCAATGCTACTCACTCCTGCTTTATCCCTTTCACGTAGCTGTGGCAAATAAAGACCCATGTTTAGTCCCTGGGGGATTGTAGGGGAGAGAAAGAATGGCTCACAGGTGGTGGTTCAGGTAGTTCAACAGTGGCTGTTTACTGACGAAAAGGCCATCAATCCTGGTGGTTATTCAGTTCACAAAATAGTTGTCGTAGGGGTTCCAGCTTGAGGATTCCTAGAGAGTTGCTATTCTTTAGTCTTTTTTGGAATCCTGATGATAGAACTTTTTATTTTTTCATGTTATCTATCTATCTATCTATCTATCTATCTATCTATCTATCTATCTATCTATCTATCTATCTATCTATCTATTTATTTTAAGACAGGGTTTCTTTGTGTAGCCTTGGTTATCCTGGACTTGCTTTGTAGACCAGTCTGGAACTCACAGAGATCTGCCTTCCTCTGCCTCCCAGAGTGTTGGGATTACAGCGTGCGCCACTGTACCCAGCAAAGATGTATTTTATTATTTATACAGCATTCTGCTTGCATGTGTGTCTGAACCTGCAATAAACATCTTTAGGTGCCTCATCCCACCAGAACCGATAATGTTTTGCCTTGGCACTCCAGTTATGCTTTTTCTTATGCTTGTCAGGGTAACCACCTTTGCCATAGGCTGACTTCTGAAGGCAGTTGGCGGCAGCACAATGTGTGTGTCTTACTGCCACACTTTCCTTTCTGCTGCCAAGGCCAAAGAGCTCTGCGACTTTTTTTTTCCTCATACCTCTTTATTCTTTCTCCTCCTTCATCCCCTCTTCCTCTTCATTGTATTCACTTTGGTTCCTATTAAAACTGTAAGCTGTACATATGGAACTGCACAACTCATCTATTGTGATGGACATTGGGACCTGAGAGCATGATTGGTTGTCTAAACCATGCGCCAGCATTATTAATATGTCGTATTTATTGAATCAGTATAAAAAAACTTTCATGTAAACCCTTTGAGAAGTTAGAAAGCGTTCATAAGAGTTAAATTTAATTTTCAGATTAATGGTATAAAATCAACTTATAAAAAATAAGTTGTGTTGGGCAGGTGAGATGGCTTAGCAGGTAAAGGCATTTGTTACCAAATCTGATTTAAGTTTGATTCTCTGAACCCACATGGTGGGTAGGAGAAGGATCCTATTCCTGCAGATTGTCCTGACTGTGGCAACCTGTGCCTGCACAAGCACACATAAAAATAAGTAATGCAATTTAAAACAAAAGCGTTGTATTGACAAGCAGTTCTGAATATGATACTGTTGAATAGCAGTAACAGGTATTAGAACTCTTTCAGTAAAACTTGTTTAGAAAGTACAGTGGAGGGCTGGAGACATGACCTAGAGGTTAAGAGAGCTGGCTGTTCTTCCAAAGGTCCTGAGTTCAGTTCCCAGCAACTACATGGTGGCTTACAACTGTCTATATTGAGATCTGGTGCCCTCTTCTGGTGTGCCAGCAAAATACTTTATAAATAATAAATACATCTTGAAAGTACAGTCGTTATTCATCACTTTAAATGCAAATTACGTAAAGAGTCATCACCATTTTATGGTTTTGTTATGTCCGTCTGCCTTCTCATTTTGAGTCCCTGAAATTTGTTCTGTTTTTACTTGTGGGTCTACATACTAAATCCATCTCTGATTTCATGCTTTGATGATCAACAAGGGATACTCCCTTGTAAGATGAGAGTTGTGTAAAAGGTGACTATTACAAGTCTTAGTAAATCAGGAAAATTTTTTTTCAGCAATAGCAATGTACTACCAAATGCTTGTTGGTGTTATGACTAAGAAACTTCAATAATAAATACAGTTGCTGACTGATAAGTAATTATTAGACATAATCATTTTTTGTTTTAAAATTCATTTACTGTTTCTTTGTGTATTGTTGGTGATCAGGACTTTGTGCTTTCTAGGCCAGAGCTCTGTCACTGAACTATATTTCTAGCCATGCGTACTTAATGCTTTAAATCTCTTATTAAGACATCCAAGAGAGGGACAGATATGGTAGCACATGTGACAGATGCAGGAGGAGCTCTGTGAATTTGAAGCCAGCCTTATTTATTTAGGGAGTTCCAGAATAGCCAGGGCTATCTATAGAGAGACCCTGTCCAAAAAAAGAAAAAAAAACCCTACTATATCTTCATATCTTCATTTTTATTGTAAAATGACTGCTGAATAGAATTAAAATCCATTTTGAGCGGCCTTTAAACTTATGTCATTAGACTCTGGTCAAGGTTTACATTGAAAATGTTGATTATTTTTATTTTAAAGGTTATCTTTACTAAATATTATGGAGTATGTCTAATATACCCAATTTTTTAATTTTATGAACTTTATTATAAAAAATTTGCATATAAATTAAACATTCCACAACAAAATTAACCACAAAATCTGCATAATTCAGTGAACTTTCCTTTAAAAACAAAAACGTGGTCTAACTATGTATCATTATCTAGCTAGTCTGGAACTTAAAGAAATCAGCAGCCTTTGTCTGCCTCTGTCTCTGAGTCCCAAGTGCTGGAATTAAAGGCATGGCACTTTCTTGTATTTATGCCTGGCAGATTAGTGTTGTCCCCTTACCTATCTCCTCTGGATGCCTGGATTATGTCAGACCGTAACTGGTTTTTGGAGAGATATTTTTAGTTATGTTTACATGTACACCACATGTATGTATGCAAGTGCCTTACAGACAAGAATGGAGTCAGATTCTTTGGAGCTGGAATTATAGGCCGTTGTGAACAACCTTGACATGGGTGCTGGGAACAGAATCCAGTTTCTTTGGGAAAGCAACATGTGTTCCATATCAGACTTATTTAATCAGTTTACAAACAAATTATTTGATTGTTAATTTTTTTACAGAACAACTAATTTATTTTAACTTCATTGCCACTTTCGATTTTTTTTTGATGATTATGTTTGCATATTGAAGCTTGATCTTTATCAGCCATATTGAGTGTATATAACAAAACGTATCTGAGTTTTGAATAGTGGTAAATTACTGAAGGCAGTTAAATACTTAAGTATTTTTAGATACCTTATTTTTTACCTTTACAATTTCGGATTTTGTGTATGTCCACAGTTTGTTTTTTTGAAAAAGTATGCTCAACCCTTTATTTTTACCATCTCATCCTTCTCTTTTTAATATTTAATTTTGTATTTTATGTGTTTTGTCTGCTTGTAGGTGTGTCTGCACACCAGAAGAGGTGATCTGATTCCGTGGGACTACAGTTGTAGATGGTTGTGAGTTGATGTGTGTATGATGGGAATTGAATTCAGGTCTTCTGGAAGAACAAATAGTGCTGTTAACCACTAAGGCAACCCTCCAGTTCCCTTTCTTAATGAATGTTAGCATTTAATGAATTTCTCCTTGTGTCTTCTAGCCACCATGACGTAGGCACCCACAACATCCTTAATCTTTTCCTCAGCTCTTCTGCTGAAGCCTTTGGTCTTCAGGATAACAGGCTGCTTAGGGAGCTTTCCCTTCCCTACACCTCTGTAGTAATTTGTACTGTGTCAGTGACGGGAGCAGTCCCAGTCTTGTTTTGGTAGCATTTACTTTCTAACCAATGTTCATGATTTATCAAAGCTGGGCATAAACTCTGATCACATCAGTTTTCCCAAAGTAATCTGCATGGTATTTGTTGTAGTTGATTCTATGGTGATATATGTCACCAGCATTATCCTGGCCTCATGGGTGCTTACCAGCAGAGCCGTGACTGTGGTTCGTATGATGTAGTAAATTTTGAGTTTTCCTTCGTCAGAGTGTCATGGTAGCTGCACTGTGTTTTCCTAAATTAAAGCATTTTCCTCTGCGTTTTGCCTTTCATTTTCTCCCCCCTCCCCCCCAATCTGTAATAGTTTTATTAGATTGGAGTAGATTAGATTTGTGCAAAGCTGTCTTATTAGCTGGATGCTTTATATTGACTCTGGAATAAAGAGAAATAAAAATAAATGTGCTGGAGAGATGGCCTGTTATGAAAACTTGTTGCTCTTACAGAAGCAAGGTTTTGTTCCCAGCATCCACATAGGGTGCTAACAGCTGTGTAACTCCAATACCAGAGGATCTGATGTCCTCTTCTGGCCTTTATGGGCACTGCAGGCATTTGGTGAACAGACATACAAGCAGGCAACACACACACATACCCTTCCCACCCCTACTGCCAAAAAAAAAAAAAAGAGAGAGAGAGAATTTCAAGAGTATGGGCTGTAGAATAAAACAGTAAAGTCTAGGGCTGGAAATATTTAGAACACCTTGTCATATATAGTAAAAGCAAGCAAATAATTAACGATCACTATTGGCAGCTTGAAAGACATCACATTGGGCAGATTAGACTGAGATAGTTATGGGCAGATAAAAGAATAATTCCTGGGATTTGAAACACATTGACTTTAGGATTATTATTAACTTAATAATGATAAAGTTAATAACAGCACATCTTAAACATCTTAAGATGTTTTCAAATCAAGTTACTTGAGGGCATAGGAAAGAACCAAGAGTTTCAGTGTATGTTTTTGTGTGCATGTATGTGCAGATAGAATACATTGTCAGGTCAGGTAGATTCCTCTGTTACCTCCCACTTTATTTAGCACCTCCCCCCCCCACTTAAAAAAAAAAAGAAAGACAGACACACAAGACAGATGGACAAACAGGGTCTCACTTAGGAACCCTTGCTGTCCTGAACTCAGTATGTAGCCTAGGCTGGATTTGAACTCAAAGATAAAAATCCACCTTTCTATACCTCGTGAGGTTTCAAGGTGTGATACACCATGCCTAATTCAGTTTACTTTTTAATTATTTTATTTTACATGTGTGAGTGTTTTGCCTACATGTATGTTTGTGCACCACTTCTGTGTCTGGTGCCTAGGAGGCCAGAAAAAGGTGTTGGATTCTCTTAGAGTTATTGCAGACGTATACAGAATTAGAGCCATGTGGCAGTTGGGAATTGAATCCAGGTTCTCTGGAAAAGTAACCAGTGCTTTTAACTGTTAAACCCTTTTTCTCCCGCTTTCTTTTTCTTTTCTTCTCCCTCTCTGGTTTTTTTTTTTTTTTTTTCTGTGTAGTCTGACTGCTCTGGACCTTTTTTTATAGACCAGGCTAGCCTTGAACTTAGATCCAGCTGCCTCTGCCTACCAAGTGCTGAGGATTAAAGGTGTGCACCATCACACCCATCTTCAAAAGGTTTATTTTTATTTTTTATTAAGATGGTGTTTTCCACTGAACCTGAATCTGGAATTTGCTGATTATGATTAACTGGAAAAGCTGCCTGGCTGGCATCCACAGGAATTCTACTGTTCCTATTTGTACAGGGATTACAAGGGTATACTGCCACACCCAGCTTTTACTTTGAGTGCTGGGATTCTGAACTAAGATTACAATCGTTTTAACAGTCTGAACCATCACATTGACTCATGTCAAAAGCATTATTAATTTTTTTTTACAAGACTCCTGGGTAACCAAGTACAGTATCCTCTTCCTTAACCAAAGTTTTGCTTTCAGAAAACAAAACTTTACTACACTTACCTGAAATAAACTTCAATAAATGAAAGTTATCGGGAAATTCCATTAAACTATTTTTAAGTTTTAAGTTTGACTATTAGGATGAGCTCCCAAATTGTCCTGTTTTATTTCCACCTATGACACAAACCATCCTTTTATTTGATGTATTCATGTTATAGCTTATAGTCACTTAAGTTGTCCTGCTTTCCATGTATTCAGATAACCCTTTACTTAATAATGATTGAGAAAGCTTAAGAGTTATGATGCTGGCAATTCATACATGCTGAAGAGTTGCCAAGTACATTGTTTGAACAAAAAGGTTTTTATTTGTGTGTGTGTGTGTGTGTGTGTGTTTTATGATTGTTCTGACTGTGTGTACACCTGTATGCCAGGGGAGGACATCAGATCCTAGTATAGTTGATTGTGAGCCACCATGTGGTTGCTAGGAATTGAACTCATGACCTTTGGAAGAATAGCCAGCACACTTAACCTCTGAGCCATCTCTCCAGCTTCTTGTCAATTTTTTGTTTTAAGAAACAACAACAACAAAAACCCCTGTTCTGGCAGGGTGGTGGTGCATGCCTTTAATCCCAGTGCTCAGAAGGCAGAGGCAGGCAGATCTCTGAGTTCAAGGTGTATCGAACAAGTTTTGCCACAGCCTGGGCTACATAGAGAAACCCTGTCTCAAAAACAAAACAAACAAAAAGCTTTTGATTTAATAAATAAAGGAAAATCATAATGCTTAGATTGTTTAGATGTATGGTTAGGAACTAACATTCAGTGTGTGAAATTGTGAAAAAAGAAAATGATTCATGCTGTTTTTGCACTTTACACTGCAGAAATTCCTTTCCCAGTGTCACTCACACACATCACAAACATAAACAATTATGATTTAAGAAATTAAGAAAATATCTCTAATATTTCTTGAATGGGTTTTTTTTGTTACACTACTTATTTCCTATTAATTCCTCATATTAACAAATCTATTTTACTTTTGAGTAGTAAATTGGCCCTATCTTAAATGAAAGCCTTAGTGTTGTTTTAGACATAACAGTTATTTTTCGTTTTAGAAACAACACTTATATTTTCAATCCTAATGCCCATTTTTTCCCAGAGATAGCCACTCTAGAGACAAAAGCCCTGGCCTATCTGTCGCAGTTACCAGTGGAACCCCCACCTCCTGCCCCCCCCCAAAAAAAAGACAAAGTTTGAAAAACTTTCTCATATATAGGCCAAGAAGGCTTGCTTGGTTTTGTTACTGTCTTGATATCTTAAGTCATAGGATCTTGTAAAACTTAGACTTGCTAGCACTGAAGTTCTGATATGTAAAATGAATCTTAGGTTTAAGTTAAAAGATCAAACCTGTTACTGATAGGTGCTCTTCAGGGAAAATAAAATTGGGCATGTGGGTGTGCTGATGGGGTGACATGTTGATTGTTGGAGGGACCAGCTTTCTAGGTAGAGATAGTAACAGCATAGAAGCCCTAGAGTGAGCAGACTCTGGGCTTACTCTGACTGGGGCAGATGAAGGTGAAGGAGTCTTGGTGTTAGTGGGTGAAAGTATTGGCTTTTACTTTCAATGAAACCTATTAGAGGTGTTTCCATTAGAAGTGACACAATCACACACAGGAGTGACATTTTCACAGGTTCATTCTTTGACTCACTGCTGAGTATATAGACTGCAACAGAGCAGGGCTGTGGCAGAAATAGAAGTTTGTCCGTGACACTTAAATACATCAGCTGAGAAGTGAATATATTCTTGGGTGTATTTCCTAGGTTTAGTTATTAGGATTTATTGGTTGAGATTTGTTGTGGAGGGTGGTGAAGTGGAGAATGTATTAAGAATGATTTTAAGGTTTCCTTTTTAAAAGTTTTTAAAATTTTTATAAATTATGTGTATTCATAGCTATGCTTGGGTATCTGCAAGTGCCTAAAGAAGCTAGAAGGATTTAGATCCCTTGGAGCTTAAGTTACAGGCAATTGATAACCACCTTATGTGAGTGCTGGAACTTCAGGCAGGTCTTCTGCAAGAGCACTATGCTTTAACCACTGAGCCATCTGTCTGGCTCTGATTTTAAGCTTTTTAGTTTAGTAAATGAAAGGATTGAACTGACGTTATTTAACGTGAAAAAGAACAAGGAAAGCTTTATCAGTGGCTTAGTTTTTAAGTTTGCCAAATTTGAATTGCCAATTAGAGTTAAAAAGGAGCAAGTTGGTTTGGTCTGGGATTCAGCAAACTCCAGGTATGGGCTTTAAGAGATATAAACCAGGGCATTGTTAACAACTCTGTCCGTCTGCCCCCCCTCCTCCTTGAGGCTGGATGGGTTCAATAGAAAAATTAGTAGATACAAAAAACTTAAGTCCTTGTGAAATTTGTGCTTTAGCTTTTTTTTTTTTTTTTGAGATAGGGTTTCTCTGTGTAATCTTGGCTGTCCTGGAACTCACTCTGTAGACCAGACTGGCCTCGAACTCACAGAGATACGCCTGTCCCTGCCTCCCTAGTGCTGGGATCACAGGCATGTGCCACCAGTTGTATACTAGCTTCAAGAGTTAAAGAAACTATAAGAAACTGATGGAGGATGGGAAATAGTGACAAAAACAAAAACATTTGGTTGGTCGATCAAAAAAAGTTTCACATAGAGGTCAGGTAAGGTAGGGTGAAGTTGGCACTGGAGATGAGTGGTACTTTGAGGAAGGCAGTTTCAGTGACTAGGCCAAAGCTTCATTGTTTTGAGCTGAGAGAATGAGAGGAAAGTGAATATAGGAAAACAACTCTGAACCTCAAAAGGGCAAAAAGAAGCACCTGATGTTAGGTTGCTTCATTTTTGTTTTGATAAAGTTGCAGAATTGTTAGTATATTTAACATTGAGATTGAATTTAGTGGAGGAGGAATGATTAACATGGGGGAGGGTTGGTAATGGAAGTTTGAGGCAGTTTCTGAGAAAACAAGATGGGGATCTAATCACTGCCTGTTTTGGAAGCTTTATTTAGCTAAAAGCATGATCTAAAGCAACAAGAGAGATGTTAATACATGGGTAGCTATTACATGGATAGAGAGTCAAGATTAAATATTTAGAATGTGGAAACAGTTTAGGACATGAATAGAGGCTTTTCATGAGCATTAGCTATGAAAATTAGCCCGAGAGTTATTTTTAAGGGGCTAGAGATGTGGCTTAGTGGTTAAAACGGCTTGCTGCTTTTTTGCAAAGAATCTGGCCTCAGCACCAGGGTCAGGCAGCTCATAACTGCCTGTAACTCAGCCCCAGGAGATCTGGCCCCCTCTTTTCTCCTCCTTGGACACCTGCATAAACATGGCACACACATACAAACACATATATACAAATAATACAAAGAAATTTAAAAATGTATATTATTGTATATGTGTGTTTCTGTGTGCCTGCATGTCTGCCTGCCCATAGGTGGCAGAAGGCACTTGCTGCTCTTTACTACTGAGCTATTTTCGGCTCACTGTTAATATTTATAAACTCATTATTATGGAACACAAGTACTAAGTACACATTAACTACTTACTGATCTCTTCAATCACTATAGCTAACATTTGAAGAGGTAACTGAGATTTGCTATTTGAAATTGTGAAAGTTTGTGTTGCTTGTAAAATTACAAAGTGATTCCTATATCTAGTTTATTTTAGTCACTTTTGTGGGTAACATTCTGGAAATTGAAGTCAGGTGAATGAGTTCAGAACCTCTAGGTAAGTAAGTCATCTTTTCTTTGCCAAGGTGCTGGCCACCACAGGTGCCACCTACCTAGAATATTAAAGCATATCCTTGAAAGACAGAGTTTCATAGTTTTAATCCGAAATAAGATAATTTTTAAGGTCTTAAAGGGTGTTTAGTTTTCTTCAGTATCTAGATAGAGGTTCTTCTAGAAAAATTGTAACTGTAATAGTTGAATTCTTTTGGAGGATTGGAATGCAGTTGCAAGTACCCACATGGGATGGCTCACAACTGCTTGTAAGTCTCGATTCAGGGGATTTGACATCTTCTGGACTCCCTGAACACTTGTACTCCTATGTCCACATCCCCTCCCATAATTAAATACCATAAAAGTAAGTTTTTAGGGGACCGGAGAGATGGCTCAGTTGTTTAGAGCACTGGTCTCCTCTGGCACAAGACATGCATGTGGTGTGCAAACAAATGCAGGCAAAACACTCATACTCACAAAATAAAAATCTTAACATGACTTTTTTAAAAATACAGAAAATAGTATCAGTTTAGTATATGAGTCTAGAACATCTTTTAGAGAGATAATGGTTGATAGAGTCAGATCTTGGTGAGGTTGCTGTTGGGCTATTGGGAAAGGTAATTTGTTTAAAAGATCTAGGGTCAGAAACCCTTTTAGGGATGTGGGGAAGTTGGGAACTAAAAACGGGAAGGTTAGAGAAGACTTGGCCAATAACTTAAAATATGTAAATATGTTTGAAATGCTGTGTGAGGGACAAAGAAATGGATCAGTAGATATAGGTAGGTGTCTGCTGCCACACCTTGCGAGCCAAGTTTGAACCATGGCTTGGAACCCCCACAGTGGGAGGGAGAGAACTAACTTCCACAAGTCCTGACGTCCACACACTCAAAGTGGCGTGTTTACTGTGAACACACAGAAACACAAGTAAATATGTATAATTTAAATAAATAATCCTTAATAAAAGATAGCGTTTTAAGTATATCCATGGTACTAAATTATTTTAATGAATCACTTTCCACAGTACTTCATGTTTTAGTGAAATGTTCAGCATTTGAAAATGGTATTTTTTTAAAAAAAGATTTATGTATTTATACAGGGTTCTGCCTGCATGGGTACCAGCAGGCCAGAAGAGGGCACCAGATCTCGCTATAGATGGTTATGAGCCACCATGTGGTTGTTGCAAATTAAACTTAGGACCTTTGAAAGAATGCCAGTGCTCTTAACCTCAGAGCTCTCTCCGGCTCCCCAAATGGTATTTATTGTAAATGAGTTAATTGGATCCTGTAGTCTACAAAGACATCATAAGGGAATGGCTGTAAGAAAGATTTTAAAAAATTACAATACCATTATCAATGAGGAGACTACATCTGTAGAAATATTTAGGGCAACAGCATACTCTTTCAGGTAGGAAAGAGAGTATCTGTACAGGATATCAATAGTTCAAGTTAAAATTAAATACATACAAAAGAAAGTTCTGAAAGCAGTTTATACCCCTCAACTCTCAGTGAGCTCTTAGGAGTTTATAGGTTAACAGGACCTTGAGAGGCAGAAGCAGGTGGATTTTTTAGTTCAAGGACAGCCTGGTCAACATTTTAAGTTCCAAGCTAGCCAGGAATGTACAGTAAGATCCTGTCTCAAAAATGTTTATGGTTGGGGCTGAAGATATGGCTGAGAGGTTAATAATACTGGCCGTTTTTCCAAAGTTCCTGAGTTCAATTCCCAGCAACTACATGGTGGCTCACAACCATCTATAGTTAGATCTGGTGTGTAGGTACACATGCATGCAGAATGCTGTGTAAATAATAAATGAATAAATTTTTTTAAGTTTATGGTTTAAGTAAAGGGAAAAGGTGAGAGTGAAGCACAAACATAAAATTTACTTTTAATAAAATTATGGAAGAGAACATGCTTAAAGCCTAGTAACATAGAAATGTAAAAAGTTAAGTATAGAAGAAAATACTGTGAATAAAATTTTATTTAAAAAATAAAATTCTCTGTGGACAGAGGTGGATACGATACGACCAGCTGCCTCAGATTTCTTGCCACTGTGATGTCCTCACCTTAATGGACTTTATCCCCTCAAACCAGGGGAGTCAGAGCAGTATTACCTAAAACTAGTTTTAAAATGAAACTAAATGAGCACAAGGACTAAATAGCAAAGTGTAAAATGCAGGCATAAAGAGTTTTTCTTTTTTGGGGGTTGGGAGGTTCTCACCATGTAGCCCTGTCTTAGCTGAAACTTTATTTAATTCACTCACCCACCCACCTGTCAATCCATACATCCATTGAGTATGAATTGCTCTGTTTTCACACATACCAGAAGAGAAAATTTTGGAATTGAACTCAGGACCTCTGGAAGAGGCAGTCAGTGCTCTTAACAACTGAGCCATCTCTCCAGCCCTACTCATGAAATTTTTAAAGAGATTTAAAAATTGTGTGTGTGTGTGTCTGTCTGTCCATCCATCTTACACTGTTCTCTTGCTTTTTAAAAATTCCACGTGCTTTGGTGAAAAGACACCAAGATCACGGCAACTTTTTATAAAGGAAACCATTTAATTGGGGCTTACTTACAGTTTAAGAGGTTAAGTTGATTGTCATGGTGGGAATCATGTTTGCAGGCAGGCAAGGGTAGACATGTACTGGAGAAGGAGCTGAGAGTTAAACATCTGTATTGGCAGGCAACAGGAAAAGAAAGACACTGAGTCTGGTTTGAGCATTTGAAACCTCAAAGCCCACCCCCAGTGACAAACTTCCTCTAACAAGACCACACTTCCTCCAACAAGGCCTTGAACTTAGGTAGGGCGCATGTTGTATTGGCCAGGATGGAAGTCAGCAAGCTCCAGTGATGCTTTTGGAACTGGGCTTAGTGATGTGTCTGCAGAACACCTGGCTTGTTATATGGGTGGCTCTGATCTGAGCTTCTGGTTCTCATGATTTAGCAAACAGCAACAAGCACCCTTAACCTGTCTAGACTTCTCACTAGCCTTAGCTCCCAGTTCTTAGAATTCTGGAGGCATCTCGGAGTTATTTAAGACATTTTAAAATTCCTTTAGTTTGAACTTTAGCCTTTTTATTTTCTACCATGTAATTGAGTGCTCAATAATTAATTTTCATTTCACAATCAGTTGAAAGTACTTAGTTTGTAGATTTTTTTTAAATTTTTAAAAATTTTCAAGACAGGGTTTCTCTGTAATAGCACCCTGGCTGTCATGTACTCACTTTGTAGACCGGGCTGTCCTTGAACTCAAGAGACCCGCCTGCCTCTGCCTCCTGAGTGCTGGGATCATAGTCCTGTGTGTCATGCCCAGCTAGGTTATGGGTCTTAAAAAGTTGTTACTGAAGGTTTTACCATGTTGGATCCCAATTGGCCTTGAACTCTGGATCATCTTCTAGAGTGCTGGGATAAGAGGTGTAGGCTACTTGTCTGGCTAGATTGTAATTTTGATCAATATGAAAAGTGACTGTCTTTTAGCTCTTTTAATGTTTCATTTTTAATTTAGCGAGTTTTAAAAGTGTTTATATCTGCCTGATGATTCACTCTTTGGTTTAACCTTTTACTTTTAACTTTTCAAAGTCTTCTGTTTAGGTTTCTGTCATGTAGACCCTATATAGTTGGATCAAGGTAGTCTTTTTGGACCCAATTTAAGATGCTTTTGCTCATTCACATGTGTATGTGGGTTTTCTTCTGTAAAACTGGTCTTTCGGTGTTAGCTGGTTTTCATCATCTTCTAAAACTACTTTATAATTTGCTCTCATTCTTCTCATCTTACAAACACACTTTATTTCATTTTGTTTAGGATACCATCAATTTTTGAATGCTTTACTATTTTGTAATAAAGCTAAGATGTGATAAACTGCTAACATGGTTAAATGCTGTCAAACCATGACATCATCAGTTGTAATATGCATATGATTTCAGATAAACTAAAATATGAAAATAGTCCATTTTAGAACTGCTGAACTTGGTAGTTCATAGAAGACCTGCGGTTATTACTGTAATGCTGAAGCCTTAATATCCTTCAGTCTGATATATTTATAAGATAGATTTTCTGAGAGTGATTGTTTGACTGCTGTATTCTCAGCATTCTTATGTTTGAAATACTATTCATGACTTTTAAAGTGAAAGGATGTTTTGTCTGGTTACAGAATTTGGAGCTACATTTCCCTTCCCTTAATACTCAACAGACTGTTCCCTTGTCTTTTGGTGTATAGGGTTACTGTAGAGAAGTCTGGGGCCAGCCTGACTGTTTTTTTCCCTTTGTAGGTGACCTACTTCTGCCTGGGTATTGGCAAATTTCTTTCTTTATCCTTGAAGTTCAGTAACTTCAACAGAATGTACTGGTCTTGGTGTGATTCTCTATTACATTTTCCTGTTAATGGTAAGCCATTTCAATCTGTGGGTTCAGGAGAGTTTCTTAGATATCTTTTACTATGCTTTAATTTTTGGATTTCTTTCTGGAGCATTAGTTTTATAATTGTTCATCTTCATTTCCAGTTTTCCATCTCATTATTTTCTAAATGCTTGCTTTCTTTGTTCTGTTCTGATGTATGCTATTTTCTTGCTAATCTTTCCTAAGTTTGTTCTCATCAGTATCAGGACTCCTTTGTTTTACTACTTCATTCCTTTTTTTTTTTTTTTTTAATGTATGTCTGTGAGCAGGCTTTCCAGTTTACCTTTTATTTACAAATGCTTTTACTACTTGTGATAGAAAAAAAAAAGGTAAAGCTATGTTGTTTTTGAGAAGATGAGTTCAAAATAGTTGCAGAGTAGCCTTGCCAAAGTCTGTTCTCCAAGAAAACAAAATAAATTATTAATAAATGATTTTGATAAAGTCTTTGTGTTATATACTGTGTTTTGTTGATGACATGAGATCTGGAAAAAGCTTAATGATAATTCTTTCTGAAGATGTATAAACTGCTTTTTGTACTTGGTATGCACTCGCCATGTGTGTTTCTGTGTATCAGTAAAGAGTGGTTAATTTCTTTTTTCTTATAATTAATCATTAAAAGTCAATACAGTTTTTTGTTGTTGTTTTGTTTTTCAAGATAGGTTTCTCTGTAACAGCATCCTGGCTGTCCTGAATCTGGCTTTGTAGATCAGGCTGGCCTTGAACATAGAGACTCGCCTGCCTCTGCATCCTGAGTGCTAGGATTAAAAGCATGTGCCACTTCAGCCCGTCTAAATTTTTATTTTACAAGTTACTGTGTAGAGTAGATGAAATTCTTTGACATTATGACTGATGTATTCTCTGTCATCAATGTGGACCACAATGAAAAGATCTGTAATTCTCCTGAATACCAGTTTGCTCTTTGTGTAGTTCTGGGGAAAAAAATAAAGATGGTGAACAGTGTGCTCCTGATCTTTATTCAGAGTGGAAGGCAATAGTGGACATTAAGGTCATGTCAAGTTGTGGTTAATGAGTGAGATTATTACCGTGATTTTAAATAAAAAAGGTCATCTCATCTGTTGAGGAAACAGGTCCTCCCGTGAGCAAAGTTGTGTTCATTTTTTTCAGTCTCTTTTCCTCTGAGATGCTAATATGCTTCTCAGGATTTCTTAAGCATTTTAATATATTTTACTTAGTTATCAATAATGTGGTTTCTTCCTATGAAGTTACTTTTGTTTTTTTTCGAGACGGCGTTTTCTGTATAGCCTTGGCTGTCCTGGACTCAATTTGTAGACTAGGCTGGCATCGAACTCATAGAGATCTGTCTGCTTGCCTCTGCCTCCCTGAGTGCTGGGGTTATAGGTGTGTGCCACCATGCCCAGCTTCTACCTTTTTTTTTTTTTTAACTGTTAGTTCATTAAACACTTATTGTCAGAAATAATAAATATGTGGGCTTCGGTAAACAAACAATCATGTTCCTTTAGCGCTAGCATTCTAAGTAGAGTAAAGGAATTAAGTGGAAAGTAAAAGAGGAACCGGGAATAAAATTCTCTAAGAATGAGTTATAGTTAAGGTGACATTTGGTTGAAGAATGTTCAATGAGGGAGTGAATGTGTAAAGGGCACTACAGGCATAGCATCTGCAAAGGATCTAAGCTTGAGTGTTCCAGGAAAATGAGAGTCAGTAGCTGAATCCAGAGACAGAAGGATGGAGTGGGATGCTGGTAAATTCTGAAGGACCTTGTTAGGCCCTTACTATATGAATAGCAGCATGATTTGGATTTTATGGGGTTTTCTCTGGCTTCTAGACTACTATAGAAACAGTAAGGAAGGCCAGGCAATGGTGGTGCACGTCCTAAATCCCAGAACTGAGGAGGCAGAGCAGGCCTCTGAGTTTGAGGCCAGCCTAGTCTACAGAGCAAGTTCCAGAACAGCCAGAGCTATACAGGAAAACCCTGTTTCCAAAAACGAAAGAAAGAAAGAAAGAAAGAAAGAAAGAAAGAAAGAAGAAAGAAAGAAACAAACAAAAAACCCCAAAATAGACAAAAGCCCAATAAGAAAGGTATTTTGCCTGGCACCTTAAGTATACACATTTAAACCAATGTTTTATAACTGAAATGATACTTTTATCAGCAGTACTATTTTGTGTGTTTGTGATAGGAAGAAATTCTGGTCAAATTACAGTAGGTTTTTTTTTTTTGATAATTGCACACTTTATAGGTGAATAACACTGTCAAATAAGTTATAGCTCTGACTTAGGAAGTAAAATTATGGTTGTGTATTCAAGCAAAATGAATAAAATGTAAAATTAAAAAGAATAAAGGCTTAAAAATAAACATTATGTATATTAGCTTAAAAATCAAATACCTGTAATTCTACCAAACTGCTACTACAGAGCGCTGCTCTACGGGGACAGCTGCTTTCATAGAACCTCTGTGGTTCAGATTTCCTGGGGGTTTAACTCCGTGCTTCTAAATAATGTTTACAGTGTCTGTTTTTTTGGTTTATCAACTTTAGACATTCTCTCTTGACTTCTTGCTATGACAGATGTTTTCAGTCCCACTTCTCACTACTGACCTTCTTCGTTCATCGGTCACTGACCTGGCGCCTCTCTGGGGTTCTGCCCAGAAGATTTAGCCTTCCTCCTTCGCCTCAGCCCCTCTGTGAGTATTTTGCTCCCTCCACTTTGCTGACTGACCAGTTCATGTTCCTCCATCTGTCTCCATCTTTCAGAACCATGGGCACGCTGTATAGTCTGTGAAAAATTTATTGGCTTAGGTTCATACTGCCACTTTGGAACTCTTGAAAGATAGACTAGAATATTAGGCCAAAGTTTTGTATTGCTTTTTATTTTTTTTTTAAAAGATATATTTATTTATTATGTAGACAGTGTTCTGCCTGCATGTATGCCTGCAGGCCAGAAGAGGGTACCAGATCTGATCTACTATGTGGTTGCCAGGAATTGAACTCAGGACCTCTGGAAGAGCAGACAGTGCTCTTAACCACTGAGCCATCTCTCCAGCCCTGTTTTGCTTTTTAGTGTATATTCTAAGCTTTTACATTTTTGTTTTGCTATTAATATTTTTTGAAGATTACACTTTTTTAAATTTGATTTTATGTATGTGTTTCGCCTGAATGTATGTCTGGGCACCTCCTGTGTGCCTAGTGTTCACAGAGGTCAGAAGAGGGTGTCAGATGACCTGGAATTGGAGTTATAGATGATTGTCAGCCCCTGTTGATGCTGGGAACTGAACCCCAGTTCTCTGCGAGAGCAACAAGTGATCTTAACAACTGAGCCATCTCTGCAGCCTCACTGTGTGTTTCTTAAAGAGCTAGATGTCTTTACGGTATTTTGTGCTTCAAACAACTGAAAGTTCTCATGACATCAGCTATTTTTTTAAAAAAATTTACTAAGTAGGTATATATATTCATTTTGATGTTTTAGTTTTTCAAGACACAGTCTCTCTGTGTATCCTTGGCTGTCTTTGGAACTCTTTCTGTAGACCCAGGCTGGCTTCAAACTTACAGTGATCTGCTTACCTGTCCCTCCCTGAGTGCTGGCCTTAAGAATGTGTGCCACCACACCCAGTTTCATTTTGATTGTTTTAAAAGTTGTCATTAAAATTATTTGAGTTAGCTGTATCTGAATTTTTCCCATGAAAAATATTTGTATGTATTCTTCAGCTATTTTTCTTGTCATAAACTTCTAGGACTAGCTATTGCTAAGTCAAAGTAAACTGATTGCTTTTTAGAAGGGTTTTGCAGGACAGCTTTCTTTCCTTCTGTTTTCTCACCTGTACTTTTTATAGTCAGGGAACAGGTCAGTAAATTAGTGAATTAGTGAGTTAGACATTGCTGTATCTTTTGTTAGTTAATATTTGTCAATTTGCTGTACACTCAGGGAAGGGTTTTAAAAATGTGCACAAGGTATTTAAGTGCCTTTATAGATAGCCTAGTATGTTGGGCTATAATTTCAGCTTGTACATTTACTTAAAAAATTAATCTGTGAAACTTATTTCTAAGTTTGTTTAGCATATTGTCATGCCCTAGCTTTGTCTCTCAGCAGGGCAGCCAGAATAGTCACCATTATTTTAATGGAGACCTTGAGTTCTTTACTCTGTAAAAGAATGGCTTACAGGTTAGGGGAATTTAATGTTGGATCCATGTTGTTTCAGCTTTCAGTGTCTTTAACAATGAGACTAAAATGGACCTTTTGGTGCTGGGGAGATGTCTCAGAGGTTAAGATGACTGGCTCTTCTTCCAAAGGTCCTGACTGAGTTCAATTCCCAGCTATTCCCAGTGTCTTATAACCATCTATAATGAAATCTGGTGCCCTCCTCTGGCCTGCAGGCACACATGCAGGCAGAGTGCTGTTTGAATAATAAATAAATAAATCTTTAAAAAACGGACCTTTCATGTAAGGGTGAAGCTCCACAGAAGCCACAGGAGGAACTTGCATAGATATCCACATTAAAGAGTCTTTGCACAGGTTGGCCTGAATCTCTTTTTCTTTTAACCTTGTGAGTGCTGAGATTGAAGGCATGAACCTAGCTTTTAAAAATAGTCTTTTATGGGGGGCTGGAGAGATGGATGGCTCAGTGGTTAAGAGCACTAGCTGTTCTTCCAGAAATCCTGAAATTCCCAGCAACCACATGGTGGCTCACAAACATCTGTATTGGGATCTGATGCTCTCTTCTGGCGAGAAAACAGAACACTTATGTAAATAAATAAATACAAAGCTTTTAAAATTATTTTATGTATATAGTTTCATGACTGAATGAGGTAGCATGTGTCTTTTATCCCAGTACCCAGGAAAACAGAGACAAGCATATCTCTGAGTTCAAGGCCAGCTTGGGCTATATAACCAGTAATTGCTCTTAACCACTGAGGTATCTCTCTAGCTCCATATTTTAATTTATTATTTGTCTATGCGTGTGCATATGAAAAGGCCAGAGGACAACTTGAGGAGTAAGCTCTCCTGCTATGTGGGTTCCAGGGATTGAACTCAAATAATCAGGTTTGGCAGTAAAAGCATCTTTACCCCAACATTTTAACATTCTGTAGTGTTAGGTGAGAAAACTCAGGAATGAGTGAATCTTTAAGTTCTGAGTGAGGAGTAAATAAAATAGTTGGATAAAACTCCCAGAATACACTCCGGTGTTACATGACACTTATTATTGGGGAGGCATTGACAAATGTCTACTTATCCTAGATAAGTGGACTGATGACAGAGCAAGTAAAGATACCAACAAAATCCAACTTGAAGTTAGCAGGAAAACGAATGAGTGGTTATTTACAGGAGTAGAAATGACTCAAAAGACACTTTATCACCAAAGCACACCAAGAAGGCTGACAGCTCATGAAAACTGTAAGCCTGGAGTTCATTGTACAACCTGCTGGCAGCTCAACAGGTTGGAGAGTGTCCTTTCTAGTTTCTTCTGGGCAGTTGAGCTGGTTTCTGCCTCTTCTAGGTAACTCAGCATATTTAAGAGTAACTCTCAGCAATCTTCACTTGAGAGAAGAGGTGCCTGGTGAATCTAGTCAGTTTCAGGGGCTTCCTGAAGTGATTTTTAAGTAGTTTATTTCCAAAGCTTAAGGAAGTTCCCTGCAGGATGCAACATTTTCACCTCTATAAATGTCCTGTTTTAAAATACTGTGTTGTTTCGCCTTCTATTTTTCTCATCACATGGACTTAAAGTGTTTCCCTCCAATTTGGGAGATGTTAATGTAGGAGGAGACTAGTTGACAACACGAGAATGTCAGGAGTACGTATCTGTAAAGGATGAACAGGATTGAGATGTAGTCAAATCTTAAAGGGTTTGGTCTGTCGAATGTGGTTACATCCCATGAGAGAACAGACTCAGAAAGGCCTTTCATTTTTAAAAGTTGTAGTAAAATATTTTTACCAGGCAGCTTACTGTTTTGAAGTATATAGTTTGGTGGTGTTAGGTATGTTCATGTTGTACAACTGTCAGCACCATCTAGAAACATCTGGGACGGTAGCTTGGTCTGAATGTTTACCTTGTGTGATTTGATCCCCTGTACTCTGTAATCTAAGCTTGGGTACTAACTCAGCAGGAAGATCAGAAGTTCAAGGTGCTGCACAGTGAATTTCAGGCCAGCCTGGGTGATACGAGACCCTTTTTCTTTTTAAAAAGTTGATTAGCTTGGCAGGCATGGCTATGCACACCTTTAATACCAGCGCTTGAGAGGCAAAGACAGGTATAGTGAGTTCCAGGCCTGCCAGGGCTATAAAGAGAGACCTTGTCTTAAATCCTGTTCTCAAAAATTGCGTAAGGTGGTTTTTTGTTTTCTTTTGTTTGTTTGTTTTTGGGAGGGGGAGGTTGTTTTGTTTTTTTCTTTCTTTGAGCACTGGGGCCCCTGGAATTGGAGTTACAGATTTTTGTGAGCTTCAAGAACAGCAAGAACGGCCGTGCCATCTGTCCAGTCCCTTTTATTATTTTAAAGATCTCTTAAAGGTGGGCATGGTGGTGCCCGCTTTTAATCCTAGTACCTAGCAGGCAGAGGCAAGTGGACCTATGTGAGTTTGAGGCCAACCTGGTCTACAAAGCAAGTTCCAGGACAGCCTGGACTGTTACACAGATATACCCTGTCTCAGGAGAAAAACAAAAGATATCTTTAAGTAAGACTGGGAATGATGGTGCAGTTTTTAAACTCAAATATTCAGTGCTTTCTTTGCAGTTGATCTTTTATCTTCTCTGTCAGTGTTTGCTTTGTATATTATCTCTTTGTATTTATGAGTATTATATAGTTAAATGAAAATATGATATTACTTAGAAATATAAGTGTTTTTACCTTATTCTTCAAGTTGATATATTTCTATGTAGGTGACTGTCATTCTGACTTATGACCTGAGTTTTCATGTGATGCTTATCCCACCAAAAAAGTTAAGCCAAATTATTTTGGTACTTATCAATTTACTTTTTAAATAAAAGCAATATCTTATTAATCATCAGTCAGCTAATTTGCAGTTATGGAAATTGATCTGTCTTAAAATTTTTATTTGTAGGAATGCTTTGTGTGCATATATTTTTGTACATTGTGTGCATGCCTGGTGGCCCACACCGTCTAAAAGAGAGCATCAAATCCCTGAAATTGGAAGTTACAGATGGTTATGAGCCACCTTTTGGGTGTTGGAACCAACCCAGGTCCTTTTACAAACAAGTATTCTTAACTGTTGAACAGTCTCTCCAGCACCTGTGTATATTTTTAGGCTTGTGATAATTGATTTAGTTTTGTGTATTTATATGTACCTAGTAACTATCATCTGTGTTTCCATTACAAAATTTATTTTCAGCAGTTAAAAGAAGCAGGCCAGAAAGATGGTTTATTGGGTAAGGGTGCCTGTGTCCAAGCCTGACCACCTGAATTCACTCCTTGGTATCCACATGGTAGAAGGGGATAACCAGCTCCTGCAAGCTGTCCTTTGACTTCCAGATGTACACTGGCACATGTACACACTATAAATAATGTAAAAAAAGAAAGGGAAACTTGTAAAACGATCCTTAGGATCATTCACAATTCTTACTGCCATCCTAGTTTGATTTCTTTGGATTCATTCTTTGTGTATCATACTTCTTAGAATTCTGTCGTTTGTCACTTACCAACTATTTGAATTATTATGGAGAAATATGAAGCTAACCTGATTTTTTTCTTATTCTTTTTTTTTTTTTTTTTGGTTTTTTTTTTTTTTTTTTTTGAGACAAGGTTTCTCTGTGTAGCCTTGGCTGTTCTGGACTCACTTTGTAGGCCAGGCTGGCCTTGAACTCAGAGATCCGCCTGCCTCTGCCTTCCTAAGATTACATGAGTGAGCTAACAGGCAAGTGAGCTAACAGGCCCAGCTTTCTTTTCCTTTTTAATAATTTATTTTTATTTCATGTGCATCAATGCATTGATGTTCTGTCTGCATGTATGTCTGTCTCTGTGAGGGTGTCAGATTCCTTGCAAGTGGAGTTAGAGTCAATTTTGAGCTGCCGTTACCTGCTGAGGCATTTGTCCAGCTCCGCCAACTCGATTCTTTTGCCCCCATATATTTTTACTTGTTTTCCTCTTTCCAGGTTGCCCATGTTATTTCTTAAAATTTAGTACTTCTTGCTCAAAATATGCTTTGTTCGTTCTATATTTTTATTTTCTTGTGGCATGGGTTAAGCTGTATTTATTATGGAAAACTTAACAATATGACTTAAATTGATATCTTTCACAGTTTTTAATTTTACTTATTCATTTTATTTTATGTGTGTTTTACCTTCATGTATGTATGTCATGTGTATTTTGTTGGTGCCCCAATAATATACACAGGTCAGAAGAAAGCTGGATCTCCTAAAATTGGAATTAGAAAGGGTTTTGAATTTCCACTGTGGATATTGGGAATTGAACCTGGGTCCTCTACAAGAACAAGTGTTTTAACCAATGAGCCATCTCTCTAGCTGCAGCATTTCTAGTTTAAAAATGAGCATTTTGGGATCCAGGTACAGGAGGCAGTTTCACACTGTCAACCTCAGCAGCCTCATATGTGCTCAAAGAGTTTTAGGAACATTGACTCAGGCCAAACCAGGATTTGTGGATTTGACACTGAAAAGAGTCAGTACTAGCCAGCATATTATGAAACAGTTGGTGATTTTAGTAAATATGTTTTAATACAGGTTTAAGCATAACAGTTAGAAAAATGTGCTCATTTATAGGTGGGGTTTGAAGCTACTATCAGTCACTGAGTGGTTCCTGTGGGATAGTTGTCTTGTAGGTTTACATGTGACATGTAAAAGACTTCCCTACAGGAATATTGGAAATTAGGATATCTTTACTGTAAACACTATTGAGGAGGTAGGGCTCGCAGCAATTCTCATTCGAAACCAGTAGTACTTTTCTCAAAGCGGATGGGGGAAGCTGTAGGCTTGTTTTTGATTGTATTTTTTTGTTTTTGTTGTTGGAGACAAGGTTTCTCTTTGGCTGACCTGGAACTTGCTGGGTAGTCCAGGCTGACCTGAACTCAAAGAGATCCACCTGCTTCTGCCTCCTAGGATTAAAGGCTGTTCTTAAGATTCTAAAGAACACTGTATTTCTTAGACAATAGAAGACAGTGGATGATTAACATCTTCTATACTCTAAGATGGGACAATATTTTGCATTACGGTGTCTCCTTTCTGTGATGAGGAAATGCCTCAGTCAGTAAATTGGCTGTTTATATAACCCTGAGAAGACCTCAGTTTGGATTCCTTGCAGATATTTAAAGACTGGGTGCTTGTCTTAAAGTCTATTCTGGAGGGGTGGAATCAGGTGGAGCCCTGGAGCTCATTGGCTAGTCAGTTTAGACAAGTCAGTAAGCTCCATATTCAAGTGAGAGATCCTGCCTCAAAAAATAAAGTGGAGAGTAATTGAAATCACCAGGTGTCGGCCTATAGCTTTCAGACTCAGGCACTTTCATACACGCACATACATCTCTCCTTTCTGTTTTGCAGCACTACTAAGAGTTTTATCCTGCCTTATGGATAAAAATTTTCTTATCTTTATGGTTAATAAAAATGAAACTTGGGGCAAAAAAAGAGAAATGACTTAATTTGACAAGGCTAAGGAGAATTGAAATGCAAACCTAATCCTGATTTGTATATGACAACCACATACTACACATAGCATCTTAAACTGTGGCCCAAATTGCCTGTTATCAAGTGAAATTCACACTTTCCCAAATGTCCTATCTTAAAAAAAATTAGTGGGATCAAAGTAGGTTCATGTTTTTGTGAACAGTTTTTCTGTCTTTAGGAATTCTGGCTGCAACAAATCTCAGTAGAGAAGTATGCTGATGTATGTTGATGCATTTAAAAGCACATACTAAGGGCTTAACATGAGAAAACTCATTAGTAAATGTTTAAAGAGCATCTTAATTTTGTAGGGAGAGATAAAGAACAAGAATTTAGAGGACTTCAACAACAGAACAGACTTGTTTAACCCAAGAGATGGTATATCAGGGTCTGGTACACCATGGTCAGATGTAATATTACAGGTGGTAGAATGTTATTGTTATTTTAAGGAATGTGGTCATAAATTTTGTCAAGAAAATTCTTTTGGCAGAATATTGTAGATACTATGTCTGACTGGTTTTACCCGTCTTCTCCATGTTCCAAATGTTTTTTGGTTAGAAATCAAAAAACATTGGTTAACATTTGGTTAGCCTATGACTCTGTAAAGAAACGGATTCTAACTGTAAGTAGTTTTAATATTGATTATTAATCTATAAAGATGATTAGATTGATGGATCTTAAAAAATCTGTAGTAGGAATGTAATAAATTTTTTGCAGTTTGTTGGTTAGTTACTTTTCTATTGCTGTTATAAAACACATGACCAAGACAATTTATAAAAGAAAGTGATGAATTGGGCTTATGGTTTGAGTGGGCTAGAATTCATGATGGTTGAGTAAAGACATAGTAGCAGGAACACCTGAGAATTTGAAAACAGCAAATGGGAGGCACAGGACCCACCTCAAAGCCCACTGCCAGTGACACATCTCTGTTGTGCTCATTTTTAAAAAAATCTATTTTGTTTGGGGTTCCTCAAAGCCTCTCCCTTCCTATCCCCAACCCTGGGTAGGAGAGAGAAGGTTAGCGGGAAGAGGGGTTGCAGAAAGGAGTGTTTTTGTAGTTATAGTAACTAGCTGTGTAGCAATTGGTAAATTTATTTTGGTAAATCATATATTACTTAATAGTAACTGCATTATATTTAGATAAAAGTTTTGTTTTGTTTTGAGACAGGGTTTCTTTGTGTAGCCCTGGCTGTCCTGGGCTTGCTTTGAAGACTAGGTTGACTTTGAACTCATAGAGATACATCTGCCTCTGCCTCTCTAGTGCTGGGAATAAAGGTGTGGGCCACCAAGTCTTAGATAAAAGATTTTTACCCTAATAGTTCAAAGAATCGGGCATGGTCATACACTTCTGTAATTCCAACTAATTTGAAGGAAGGTTATGAAATCACGGCTAGCTGGACTACATAGTGAGACTGTGCTTCAGAAAACCAGAAACATGCGAAAATGGGGGAAAAAAGATTCAAATAGGATTTGCTGTAAAGATGGGTCTTGGAGGTGAGGCACACACCTTTAATCCCAGTACTAGTAAGGCAGATGAAGGCTAGCCAGGGGTGCAGAGGGAGACTGCTGTCCAGAAAAGGATAAAGAGGCTTGTTTCTATTTGTAATATTATAGTCTATATTATTAGAATATAAATATATTTTATTTATAATATAATAGTATTTATATAATTTATTACTATATTTATTATTATTACTATTATCATTTTTTGAGGCAGGATTTTTTTTGTGTGGTCCTGGCCCTCTTGGCACTTGCTCTGTGAGACCAGGCTGCCCTTGAACTCAGACTTGCCTGCCTCTGCCTCCTGAATGCTGTGATTAAAGGCATATGCCACCACCACCTGGCAAATGTTTATTCCTTAATATCATCTAGTATCTAGTCAGACTTCATTTTCAGTTGAGTCATAAACACCCCTCCCCCTTTAATGTTTAGATTCACTTCTTATTGTCTGTAGAAAACTTGCTTACAATTCCAGGTCTTGTCTTTGTAATTTCTCTCATGTAACCTTCTGTTAGTTTTATCACAGGGATTCTCTTAACATGTTTTTCTGAGTGTTTTGTATTTGTCTTTATATCTCTGAGCTTGAACAGGTTAGGTTTTGTTAGGTGAGATTACTCACAAGTAGTAACTTTAATATTTTAAAAGATTTGTTTGGTGTTCTCATTTTACCTAGGGACTTAGAATGTAGACAAAGTGATAGAATAACAGCATTTCCAAAACTTTTCAGCTGGTGTATTTTTATATTTTAAGCCGGAGGTCAGTCTTATTTGAATTTAAAACAAAACAGGTAAGGCAAGCTGTAAAGCTCTGCAGCTTCTTAAAGCATGAAGATAGAGAGGAGGAGGAGAGAAAGCCATGCCTTCTGAGTTAACCATGGAGGCTGGCAAGTAACCGCATGGCAAATGAGCAGCACCATAGCAAGGATGGTGAGGATGTCAGAGAAAGTGAGAAAACCCAGAGTGCCCAGGAAAGCATGCTCAGGCTTTGATACACATCTGAAAAAAGGAGAAAGAGAGAAAAAGAAAAACTTTGAGTAGTTCAGAAAAGTGGGCATGCTCACTCTAGCCTTAGCACAGGGGCTTCATAACACCTGCCCACTGGAGCTTAACAAAAGGAATGCTCCTTGATGACGTAGTTATTAATGCTGCCTCTGCGTTTCTTGGTTTTCACAATGTGTTACTTGCACAGAGTGAGCTAAGACTAGGGTGGTGAGATGGCTCTGCAGGAAAAGATGCTGCTACCAAGTCTGCTAATCTGAGGTTAATTCTTTACATGGCAGGATTATTTTTAATTGCCTGACTTTATCCCCCAGTACTGAAATAAAACCCACAGAAAAACCCAAATGACAAAATGATTTCCTAGCATCTGATAACAACAACCAGGTTTGTTTGTTTTAAATAAATGTTACTCATTATTTAAACTCATTTGTCTATCCTTTGCGGTTATAATACTAATACTCAACTTGTAACGTTTTTGGCCAATAGAGGCCCCATCAAGTTGGCTCTTGTTCTTTAAACAAGACCACAGCGCCATCTGATAGCTTTTGTTTTACTGGGTATTGAGAGGAGCTGAACATATTTTTTATGCCTTAGACTTAGAATCTGTCATTTCTTCTTCACAAAGTCCTGCTCCTCTGTTAGCTCTGTGAATTTGTATTAGAAGACCATATTGTGGATACTAGGAGTGTTCTTTATACTAAGCCAACTGTTTTGTTTCTCTAAAGCTTTCCAGTGTACAAAAGTATTAAAAGCGTTTCATAAAATTTATATTGATCCCAATGATTAATGTGTGTTCACTTTTCATATGCTCTTACCTTTTTTGAGACAGGTTTTACAGGCTTGACTGGAACTCTTGGATCTTCTTGTCCCATCTTCAAGTGCTGGCATTAGAGGTGTACACTATTATACTTACTCTTTTAGCCTTTTGTGCCTCCTCCCAACCCGAAATTAGTTGATTATTTCTCAAGACAAGGTCTGACCTTATAGCTTGGAATATAAGAGAAGACCCTATTTAAAATAGCAGCAGCAGTAACAACCACCATTATAGTGTCATCTGATGACACTATATAAACACAAGTACTGTTGTCTTACTCAGTAAAGAGGATAGAGGTTAAGGCCAGCCAAGATGAGAGCATGTCTAAAATATGAAAAAGTAACCAAACAAAACTTCTTGCTTGGGGGCTGGAGAGATGGCTTAGCAGTTAAGAGCACTGGCTGCTCTTCCAGAGGACTTGAGTTCACTTCCCAGCAACCATGTGGTGGCTCACAACCCTCTATAATAGAATCTGATTCTCTCTTCTGGTGTGTATGAAAATAGAGCACTCATATACATTAAATAAATAAATAGCTCTTAGGCTGGAGAGATGGCTCACTTCCTGCTCTTCCAGAGGTTCTGAGTTTAATTCTTAGCAACCACATGGTGGTTTATAACCATCTATACTGGGATCTGACGCCCTCTTCTGACATTCAGCTGACCTATAGATAGAGCATTCATATATGTAAGATAAATAATTCATTTTTAAAAAAGGTACTTGCTTGAATTACCTGTCTATGACTACTGCAGTCTACTGCAGCCTTAGAGAAACGACTCTGGCTTGTGCTTTTCACCTCACTGTCTCCTAGCCCAGTCAGCGTTGTTTGTATAGATTTATCTTTACTATGTATGATGAGGGCAGTTTTGGCTTTCTTTTCTGAACCTAATGAACTTAATGTAGAGAGCCTCTTCTTCTAGAGAAGTATAAACATACTGTTGTTGATTATTTGCTCTACTCCACATGTTATTAGCTTCTTTATTACAAGTTTCCTGGTTTTCCATGAGGATGTCACTCAGTAGTGGAATGCATGCCCAGCATGTGCGAGGTCCGGAGTTCAGTCTCTTAACTCTGCAGAGAGCCTTTCTCCCAACACACACACACACACACACACACACACAACATGTGCTGTTGGCATTTGAGATTAAACCATTTTCCCTTACCCCTCAAACTGGCATCTCCCCTTATGTTTCCTATTTCAATACCTTTGAGTCATTTTAAGAGTTAAGATGGGGGGAAAAAGTTAAGATGGGATTTACTTTATTCAAATGTGCCATTCAGTGCTGGTTAGTTTATTGTCAGTATTATACAACCATTAACCTTTTTCTAGTTTCTAAACCATTTCACTACTTAATCAAATACCTTATATACCTATGAAATAATCACACTTACTTTAGATATTGTGCTCTTGATGTTGTAACCAAGGGCTGGCCTCATACTTGTCATGATAGTGTTACTGTAAGTTAATGCACCAACATGCCTAACATGCCCTTTTCTTTTTAAGTGACTTGTTTTTTAACTATATGTACATATGTGTGTCTGCATGTGGGTTTGTGCATTTGAGGCCAGATTATGGCGTTGGCTTCCCTGGAGCTGGAGTCCTTTGCAACTGCTGTACCATTTATTAACTGAGCCGTATATCCATCTTTTAGATTGGTTTTTGAAAATTTAAATCTCTCAAGCTCACCATATTTTCTTGAAAATATAATAAGACCAAACACTCTCCAACTCTTCCAAGGGTTATCATTGTACCATGGATGAAGTTGGAACTTAATATGACTAACAAAGAGCCCTTATTTTCTAGCTTTTTCTATTTGTCTTGTTTCATTGTGTCTCTTTATTAAGTCATAAGCCCAGCTCTCTCCTCCTCTCCTCTCCTCTTCCCCTCCCCTCCCCTCTTTCTGTTAGTTTTTGAGACAGAGTTTCTCTGTGTAGCTTTGGCTATCCTGGACTTGCTTTGTAGACCAGGCTGGCCTCAAACTCAAGGCAATCCACCTGCCTCCCTGAGTACTGGGTGTAAAAAAATACACAACGCATAGGCCCAGCTCCTTAATGTAGTTTTCTGTGCGTCTTCTCTCTTCCTTCCCTTTGATGCAGGTTCTCACTATGTAACCATGGCCAAATATCTACCTACCTCTGCTTCCCATGTTTTGGGATAAATATGTGAGCCTCTTCTGTGCCTGGTCCCTTCTTTTTTTTTTTTTTTGAAATTGGATGTCACAATATAGACCTGGCTGTCCTCAGATTTGTAGTTTTCTTCCTGCCTTTAAAGTTCTAGAATTACAGGTGTCTGCCTCCACACCAGCTCCTTTTATAACTATTAATGATTTGTGATATGCCCTTCTTTTGTATTCCATTTACCCCCATTTCTTGAAGTACTTTTAGAGCATCAATTACATATTGTCATTTTTCTGGGAATAACGAACCCGTGATGGTCAAATGCTCATTAATACAATATAATAGGTTGCATGTATAATGAATAGGATTTTTAGCAGAAGTCAAAGAGTATTTATTTAAGGAAGACTTTACAGAGATGGCACTGAGATGAGCTAGACTATGAAGGAATCATTCATAAACACATGATGATGGTAAGGGTTCATGCACCTAGACCTAACAACCCATACACCAGGCAAAACCCTGTTAAAAGTGAGATACTGGACATTTTTCTGACTTTTTTTTTTACATTACTTACATGAAATAAACAATGGATACTCATGTGTAGATGGTTCAGAATTTAGGGTACATTAAAAAAAGTGAGCTGGGTGTAGTGCCACACACCTTTAAGTGGAAAAGACTGGAAATGAGATAATGCACGTAGAAAGCTATTACCCATAATCCTTATGCCTTCACTACACGTACACCTTTCACTGATACCAACTGTGTTGCAGGTACTATTAGAAAAGAATACACACATGCTTTAGTGTTGATGGGAATGTGGTGTAGTGACTTTTACTGTATGCTGTTGGGATGCACTTTAATTCTTGTTGCTGTAACAGTAATTGATCAACTTAAGGAACAAGTGTTATTTCCATTTATGGTCCATCAAGTGTGTTTACTGTGTAGTTCATCATGTCTGGGAAGATAGATAGCTGGGGCGTGACAGTAGTAAGATGATGGCAGGAGGTATGGATCCTGTTACTCTGCAGTCTCTCTTCTCTTTCTTCCATTTTTATGCAGCCTTGGACCCACAGTGTATGTAGTCCCCACCATATTCCAAGTTAACTGTTTTGGAAACACCCTTAGACATGCACAAGAGGTGCGTCTCCCAAGGGATTACAAAGTCAAGTTGACAGTGCATGGGGCCTGATATCAGGGTATGATGTCATAGTTGGTGAGCTAGAACCGCCTTTGGTTGCTCAAAAAGTTAAGGCTTTCTCAGTTACCAGCATACTCTCTTCGGTATTTTATAGTACTCTGAATTGTATTACACTTGCTTCCATGATTAGATGGCCTATCTTGAGGATGGTGGCAAGTGCTGTATAATAGTCATGTACCCATTTAGATCTCTGGCAAGTCCTTTCTGAACTGATGTTAAACCTATTTTGTCCTTTGAACCACTCAGCCCTCAGTTCTCTTGACAGATGAAATAATTGATAGTTTTTCTGGTGTTGTATGTATTCACTATCATGATTGTGATGGTTGCTTCAAAGGTGATAGTATATTAAAACTCATCAAATTATATAGTTGACAAAATAATGTCAGTTATACTTCCTTGAAGTTATTTTAAAAACTCATGTTATTTGCCTGTTACCAATAAGTCCTTTTGTTTGTCTATCTTATCTGTCTGTCTGTCTAGGTTATTTTGAGACAGGGTGTGTATGTATGTGTGTGAGCGCGCAAGCGCGCATAAGTGTGTGTATAACAGAGCCCTAGTTGTCCTGGACTTTTACATAGACCAGGCTGTCCTCAAAGTCACAGAGATCTGCCTGCCTCTGCCTACCGATTGTGGGATCAGAGGCGTGTGCAACTATACCTGGCCTAAGTCCTTTTTTTATTAAGCTCCATCTCTGTAAACTCTTCAAGACTTCATATTCCTTACCTGTTCTTTGATCATCCTTTGTTTCCCTAGCTTACTCTATTCTTATTTTCACTCTCCATGTCAGAGCATAGATTAGAAGAGAAAAAAATCTCATGATGCCATTGCCATTTCATAGCCACCAGCTATTCTTAGAAAGCTGTTGCTGGTGAAAGCTGTGGTAGACAGAGAGTTCAACACACATAAGCAGAAGAGATGGAGCCTCTTGTCTTTTCCTGTTCAGAGACTTCATGGTCCACACAGGAACTCCACCTGGAGATGTTTGTACCTAAATGCTTCATGGCAAATTGCCAGATGTTAATGTAAGAAAGAGTTGATAAAACTTAGCAATTCCAATGCAAAGGTACCTTTGGCTGTTTATAAAGGAATTGTCCTAAAGGCTATAGCAAAACATTGGCATTCCTGATTTGATCTGACTTTAGGTTTTCTTTGAACTAAAATCTCTGTGGTGACCCGGCCTTATTTCCATCTTAATAGGCTCTGTGAAAATTTATCTAGAATGCTAAGAGCTTGGTTGGATTCTAGGGTGTATATAGGAAGACAGAACAACAGTTCCTTCTGGATAGTTTGCTGTACCCTTGGCTTCCCTGTAGTATGGAAATGTGGCCATAAGGCAGCATTTTAATAGTTTTCATAGGTTATGATTTATATATTCGCAAGTTGTATAATTTACTTGTTGGAGAAAAACTGTGTTTTAAAGTTTTGATTGAAATTTTCTTTTTCCACAGAACTCAACAAAAACCCAGTGGAAGGCTTTTCAGCAGGGTTAATAGATGATAATGATCTCTATCGATGGGAAGTCCTTATTATTGGCCCTCCTGATACGCTTTAGTAAGTATACTGGAACTGATGTATTCCAATAGTTACTCCTTCAACTAAAACTTAACTTTGAAAATTGAAATGTGTTTTTAAAGGAGTAGGCAAAATTGTTATATCTGATATCATTTGTTGTCAAGTTGATTATGCGTAGAACCTTTGTGTTAGGCTTGAAGCTCTAATATCTAAAACCTGTTTTAAAAATATAGTTTCAGAAATATACTTTCTTGGTGCTGGAGTAAGTCTGTTATGAAAAAAGCTAGTTAGGCCCCATGCCAACAAAATTTATTCATTTATTTATTCATCCATTCATCCATGCACTTACTTATTTACTTACTTTCCACTTATTTATTTATTTATTTATTTTACTTACAAGACAGGTGTTTTTGTTTTTGTTTTTGTTTTTTTTTTTTTTTTGTAGCCCTGGCTCTCCTGGAACTCACTCTATAGACCAAGTGGGATGCAAACTCAAGAGATCTCCCTGCCTTTGCCTCCTGAGAGTGGGATTAAAGTATGTAGCAGTACTGCCTGGCTGTAAATAACTTAAAAAAATATATTTATTCTAGAAATATAGGAGATTGATTTCTAAAGATTGGAGAAGGAAAAAAAATGCCATCTTTGATTATCTGACTTGTGTGGGATTATGTTCATGTGTATGAAGATGCTCTAGGAGGGCATAGATGTTGGATTTCCTGAGCCACTTGATTGGGTGCTGAGAACAAAACCCTAGTCCTTTAGAGGCTCTTAACTGCTGAGACATTGCTTCAGCCAAAGAAAAAAATTCTTACTGAAATGTTTTTTCTTCTCTTATGCTTACTGTGCCTTGACCCCAAAGGAAACACCATAAGTGTTTTTTTTTTTTTTTTAATTTGTGGGTTTTTTTTTGTTTGTTTGTTTGTTTGTTTTATTTTGAGATAAGATTTCTCTGTGTAGCCTTGGCTGTCCTGGAACTCATTCTGTAGACCAGGCTGGCCTTGGGACCTCACAGGGATCTTCCTGCTTCTGCCTCCCCGAGCACTGGGATTACAGGTGTGTGCTGCCACAACTGGCTAAATTTACTGTTCTTAATGCTTTACTATTTATTAAAGAGCAAGATGGCAGATTTTGGGAGTTTTTATTTTAATTTAATTAACTCAATCAATTATTTTCTCTGTGAGTGTTTTGCATGCATGCATGTGCTTGGTGCCTGAAGAGGCCAGATGATAGCTTGGAACCTTTAGAACTAGAGTTACAGATGGCTGTGACCTACCCACCATGTGGGTTCTGGGAATTGTACCTAGGGCCTCTGGAAGAATAGCCAATGCTTTTAACCGTTGAGATGACTCTCCAGTCCTGAGATTTTTACATAGAACGTAATCTGTATGTCTGTGTCTTAAGACTTGAAGGGAACTTTCAAGGTCTGTTTTAGTAATTTTGTTACCAGGTCTCCACAGACTATATTAGGGGGTTGTGGTATTCTGACCCTAATAAGAACTAATGATTGCTTTTCTCTAGTTTATAAGACTTAGAGTTAGAACATAAAATAACTTATTAACTGCAAATTGTTGAAAACAAGGGAAATGAGGTGGTGTTCTCAAGTTCTGTGGCTAAGCAGTGTTAAGGACAGACCTAGATCTCTAGATCTGCAGTTCTTTGGGGCTGTACTTCCTTGTTGTACCCCACCCCACCTACCTCAAACAGCTGGTAAAAGTGTATTTGAAAAATAAAGGGCAGGTCAAGATGGCTCAGTTGGTAAATGTTTGTGTAGAATTGTTGTTTTTAAACAAAATCCCAAATATTTGATTTTTACCAATAAAGACTCAGGAGCCAGATGCTGGGGTGAAAGCCTGCTGGCTCAGAGAGGCAGAGAAAGCACCCAGTTAATTTTTCTTCCCAGAAGGAAAAAGCACCCTTTCTCCTCTACAATGTGTTGAAAACCCTTCAGACTGAAGGTCCCTCCTTTCTATTTTCTGCCTCTCTATCTATCCGTCCTCCTGACTTCCTCTCATTCTATGTTAACTTCCTGTCAACTGGTTGCTTGCTTGTCCTTGACTTTATTTAATCCTGTTTATAGAAAGCTCTTGGTGTGTGCTAGGGCTGAGCCACACCACAATTAGAAAAAGGTTTTTTCAGTACACAATCTCAGGGTTTACAATATAACATATAAATGTGATGACAGTCCCCAGAACAGATATAAAAAAAGATTAATATAGTGGCCTGTGTTTAATCCCTGTCTTTTGGAAGATGGGAGGTAGAGACAGGAGAATCACCCAGTTAGCTTGGAGAAGTAGTAGTAGGCATTGTGGCAGAAATGAAAGAGACGCTGCCTCAAAAACAAGGAGGAAAGAGAAGAAGTCAACATGGGAGAGTTCATGTTTTATATACTGAGGAAAGGCTGGTTCATGCTTATAGCTATTAACAGTCATAATTGTTGCTCATATGTTTCTCTGAAGTATATTTGTATTCATCAGTTTTTCAAGTTTATTTAAGTGAATTTGTTCATGTCATGCTATTAGACTTCTTGGGTAGCTGCTGCCAGTAGCCACTAGAAACCAGTTTGGAAATACACCCTCAGAATCATTGTTATTTGAAGTTAATTTCTTTTTCTTTTCTTTTCCTCTGTGTACCCCTGGCTGTCTTGGACTTGCTTTTAGACCAGGCTAGCTTCAAACTCATAGAGATCCACCTGCCTCTGCCTCCATGAGTGCTGGGATTACAGGCATGCGGCACGGTGCCTGGCTTGAATTAAATTTTTTAAATTCTACAAACCATACTATATAAGTAACCTGTTCTATGAACCAGACACAGTTCTAATCTGTTTTTCATGTTTGTTCTTCTGAGTTTAAAATAGTGTTGTTTTTTTTTTTTTTTCCCTCCAGGCACAGTGGACACATAGGAACAAGGGGACACATAGGAACATTCTGATAGTAGTAATCTATTTACTCTTAGTATAGCTATAAAATAAAGACATTATCCTAAATCAAGTTCTTAAGGACTATTGTTTAGAAATCTAAGCTTAATCTTGAACTCGTAAGAGCTCACTGAAAACTTTTATCCTTACATGCATTTGTGGCATGTTATTATTAGCTAGCTGGTCAATGAAGGCATCACACATACTTTTATGGGTTTTTTAAAGATAACTACTTGAGCATGTGGTGTAAGCTTTTAATCCCAGCACTAGGCAGCAGAGCTTAAATAATTAGAACTTGTCTCAAAACAAAGTCCAGTTTGTAAGGCCATTTTGTTAACAGCCCATTCTTTTTAATAACATGCCCCATTTCATTGTTTTTTCCCTCCCAGCCCCCTCTTCTCCTCCTCCTCCCTCTCAGGTCTCTGTCTGTGTCCCAGCCCGGGAATTTCTCTTTATTCTTTATTCATTTCTTTTCTCTTCTCTTTCTTTCCTTTCTTTTCTCTTTCTTTCCCTCCCTCCCTCCCTCCCTCTCTCCCAAGACAAGAAACCTTTGTGCAGCCTTGATTCAATCTATAGACCAGGCTGGCCTCAAACTCAGCAATTCTGCCTCTGCCTCCCGAATGCAGAGTGTGTACCTCCACTACCTGGCTTGTTTTTATAATTTTTGTTTATGTGTACTATGTGTGTGGGTGTATGTGACTAGCAGACATATTTGTGGCAACTTTGGACTTGTTAACTAGACACTGGCCACTTCATGTACACAGTGGTTTTCTGAAATCTGTAGCCTATGTTTAAAGAAGAAAGCACAGGTGCTGAGAAAGTAGTTAGAAAGTTGTCAGGACAAAGGGCAAAGAAAAGACTCTGTAAATAGATTTTTTTTAATGTTAATTTTTGGGGAGGTAGACACTAGGACAATTTTATCAGAGTTTGAAAGGAAAACTTTAGATCAGGCAAACTGTAAATCTTAGCAGCTTCTTAGTAGAGGAGATTGGAGAAGAGAAGGAAAAAGGCTATGCCATTTAAGCTGGCGAAGAGGTCAGTAATGTGGCAGACAAACAACCACATAGTAGGGAAAGACTTAGAGAAAGGAAACCTAAAATGTTGGCGGAAAGGCAGTGGTTCTCAAGCTGTGAGTCATGACATATGTCACATATCAGATACCCTACATATCATATTTATATTGATTTATAGCAGTAGCAAACTTGCAGTTAAAAAACAGCAGCAAAAATAATTTTATGGTTGGAAGTCATCACAACATGAACTGTATTAAAGAGTTTCAACATTAGGAAGGTTGAGAACTACTGTGTTAAGGAAAACATGCTTAAAAAAATAACTCAAGAAAAAGCAGATAGATTTAAATGAGGTTTACAGGGCTGCTAATTCTAATTAAATGCTTTATAGGATATTTTATTTAAGGTTTTTGTTTTGTTTTGTATTTTGAGAGGGGTTTCTCTGTATAACCCTGGCTATCTTAGCTTTGTAGACCAGGCTGGTTTAGACTCACTCTAGTCCAGGCTGACCTTGAACTCAGAGATCCACCTGCCTTTGCCTCCAGAGTGCTGGGATTAAAGGTGTGCACCACCACTGCCCAGCTTATTAAGTTCTTCAGTGTAAGGAAGTGGTCTTGTAGTTGTTTGAGTAGTATGAGGAAGATGGGGAATGGAGAGGCGGCTCATCAGTTGAGAGCACTGGCTGCTCATCCAGAGGTTCTGAGTCCCCCATGGCGGCTCCGGCTGTCTGTAATGAGATCTGTCATACAGGCACATGTGCAAATAGAGTGCTTATGTATACAAATAAATAAATATTAAAAATAAAAGGAAAATAAGTTAGCATGGGTTTAGGTGATAATTAAATCTCAGTTCGCCACTAAGTAATGGCCTGAGGTGTTAGCTCAGAAAAACTACTGTGTAAAAACTATTCTGTAAAAAGATGTTGTGCTGTTTTGTGATGATATCACTAACCTTCATTTAGTTACTAGAGGGCACGCCATACTATTTACTGTCTGTGTATGTTCAAGTACTATTTTGAGACCAATAGTTGCCAGGGCTATTACTCAGAGAAATCCTGTCTGGCTGGGGGGGGGGGGCGGCGGTGATAGTTACTGTACTGAGTATTTATTAAGTCATTTTACCTGTCTCTACCCAGTGTAAGTTTATTACCCCTGTATTTAATATTGAAATTTTCCAGTGTTGTCAGAAATAGAATTTTTTAGCCAGTCATGCTGGTGTGTGCCTTTAATCCCAGTCCTGGGGAGGCAGAGACAGGCAGATCTCTGAGTTTGAGACTGGCCTGGTCTATATAGATTGAGTTCCAGAACAGACAGGGCTACATAGAGAAACCCTATTTTGACCCAGACCCTTCCTTCAAATAATTTTTCTTGTATGTATAATGCCTAGAAAGGAGGCAGAACCAAGGTCCCTAGGCAAGGGCTGGACTACTGACAGACTCAGCCCCAGAACAGAGTTTTAAAAATTGAAAATGGGTTTTCATATGTAGTCTTGAGTTACTTTAAATTCAACAGGCCTCCTGTCTCACCCTTTCCAGTGCTAGGTTACAGGCATGTGCTATATCTAGTTAAGAGTTTTGTGATTTAATATTTAAAACAAAAAAGTAGAAGGAGGTTTTGTGGCAGAAACATGAGTTTGGTTTTTTAAATGTTGAACAGTTATGTACCTTTTTAACACTATGCTAATTGTAATAATACTTTGGGTATTTCGAGAGATTTTGAATTCACTGATACTTTAACATTCTTTTCCTCACCAAACTCACATCATTTCGTGTTTGAACAGTAGTAGATACATTTTATCTACTTGGTTATTTTACCCTGTGAGTTTTGCATTCCTCTGTGCTAATTTGGCTCCCAAAGTTTGTACGCCCACCGATTGGCTGCCACTCAGTAAATTCTGTGTTGGGGTGAGGTGGAGTGGGAGAGGGGCAGGTAGACTCTGTAGTGAGTGAGAGGATAAGTAAGCTCATAAAAAGAAAGCATTTGAGAATGAGCATTGTCGTTTTGGGATCTTTTAGAAAAATAGAAAAACATGCTGTAAAATTTTAGGGCACCACTATTATAATTTAGAGGAGTGTTGGCAAACTTTTTTAGCATGAGAATTCAGCCAGCTATTGTGAAGCCTTTTTTTTCCTGTTTTTTTTTTTTTTATTAATTATACTTTATTCACTTTGTATCCCTCCATAAACCCCTTCTTCTTCCCCTCCCAATCCCATCTTCCCTCCCCCTTCTCCATGCATGCCCCTCCCCAAGTCTGCTGATAGGGGGAGGTCTTCCTCTCCTTCCTTCTGATCCTAGTCTATCAGATCTCATCAGGAGTGGCTGCATTATTGTCTTCCTCTGTGGCTTGGTAAGGCTGTTCGCCCATCAGGGTGAGGTGATCAAAGAGCAGACCAATCAGTTCATGTCAGAGGCAGTCCCTGTTCCCATTATTATTGAACCCACTTGGACACTGAACTGCCATGGGCTACATCTGTGCAGGGGTTCTAGGTTTTCTCCATGCATGGTAGTTGGTTGGAGTATGAGTCTCAGGAAAGACCCTTGTGCTCAGATTTTTTTGGTTTTGTTGCTCTCCTTGTGGAGCTCCTATCCTTCAGATCTTACTATTTCTCACATCTTTTATAAGATTCCATGCACTCTGCCCAACAGTTGGCCTCAAGTCTCTGCATCTGTTCTGATAGTCTGTAGGGCAGAGCCTTTCAGGGGCCCTCTGTGGCAGGCTTCTAACTTGTTTCCTGTTTTCTTTTTCTTCTGATGTCCATTCTCTTTGCCTTTCAGGATGGGGATTGAACATTTTAGTCAGAGTCCTCCCTCTTGATTAGTTTCTTTAGGTGTACAGATTTTAGTGGGTTTATCCTATATTATATGTCTATATGAGTGAGTGTATACTGTGTGTGTCTTTCTGGTGGAGCTTTTGAATGAATTAAATCAACCAAAATTAAGTGACCTAAGAGAGGAAATGTAGATGTTCTAATGTCCTTTGACAAATATTCTTGGCTATTTTCTGGATTTCTAGCTTCCCCAAACTCTCTGTCCACCCTTCTGTCTGTCTATGTTCATTTGCCTATCTATCTGACAACTTATTTTCTACTTTTAATTATAAAATACTTACCTATAATTATAACTACTTTTCTTTCTTTGTAACCCTTGATATCTGTGCTACATTTCATGTTCATTCCTCTATGGGGAAGAAAAGATAGCCTTAAAAAAAAAGACTTTAAAAGAAATATGTTCGTGTGTCTGAATTAGTTGTGTGAATGTCATATGGATGCAGGCATTGCTAGAGGCTAAAACATAGGGCATTGGAGAACAGGCAGCTGGGAGCTGCCTCATGTGGTGCTGAGAACTGAGCCTTTGCAAGTGCTGTTAACTTCTGTGTCTTCAGCCCTACACCATTCCTTTTTCATGTTAGGCTTTTTACTAGCTTTATTTTTATTTATTTATTTTTTTCTACTTTAAGCTACTTTCTGATGACTTGGTATTTGGAGGCAGCCTCTCCTGTATTCCAGGCTGACCTTTAATAAACTAGATCTTGCTATCTTTCTCAGGCTGATCTGGTCTTTACTGTGTGGCTTAGGCTGGTCTTTAACTCACAGGAATCATCTTTACTGTAGCTTATCTAGTTTTGGGTTGATAGGCATGCACAACCACACACAGACTCTATCTTTGAATGTTAATTTTCTCATGCAAATTGTCCTGTTCATTGTGCTTATACTTTACCATTTCTCCATTTAATCCTTTATGTACTTTTCTATACTTTTCTTAGGTTTAATGATTTTTTTTAACACTCCATGCCCTTCCTAGCTATTAATATTTCCACTAATGTGTATGGATATTTTTTAAAGATTTATTTATTTATTATGTATACAGTGTTCTGTCTGTACATATACCTGCATGCCAGAAGAATGCACCAGATCTCATTGTATATGGTTGTGAGCCACCATGTGGTTTCTGGGAATTGAACTCAGGATCTTTGGAAGAACAGACAGTGTTCTTAACCTCAAGCCATCTCTCCAGCCCTGTGTATGGATATTTTGCCTGATAAATGTTTGCCTGATATATATATGTGTGGAACCACAGTTACAGATGCTTGTTAGTCTTCATGTGGGTACTGGGAATTGAAGCCTGGGTCTATGGAATATCAGCCAGTGCTAAGCCACCTCTACATCCCCCTGTTCTTTAAAAAAATATATTGCTATTTGTATGTGTTTGCATTGCACTGCAAGTGTACTGGACAACTTTGTTGAGTCAGCTCTCTCCTACTTCCTACTTGGGTTTGGGAGATGAAGCACAGATCTCTATGCTCATGACTAGTGAGTACCTTTACCTATATAGCACTTTTGCTGGCCCTACTTCTTTTTATAAAACCTAACATTTTTGTTCACAAAAAACCAAAACCAATATTTATAATTAAAAATTCAACCTGTATTGCAATGTGCAGAGCACAAAGTTAAAAGGATCCCATGTCTTACACCCTACAATTAGTCAGTTATATGTAATGTGTTCCTATTTTATTTGTTTTATTATTATGATGCTGGTGGTGGTGATGTTTCAGTGTATAGCTCTTGCTGTCCCAGAATTCACTCTGTAAACCAGGCTGGCTTCCAGTTTACAGAGATCCACCTGCCTCTCTGCTTTTTGAATGATGGGATTAAAGGCATGCACCACCATCGCCTGCCTCACCCCCCTTTTTTTGGGACACAGTCTCACTGCCCCCCCTTTTTTTAAGTGTACATAAGTAACATCTCCACACTCATCATCCCTCACTATAACCCTCTGAGCTCATAACTGGAGTGCCTGGAGCCTCTCCCCAAACTTGAGGGCTGAAGAGCGGCATTAGGTTCAGAGTGAACATCATACATAGGCTGACAGACCTATGTGTTAAGCATTATTTGAAGTTGCTAGGGGAGACATGGATTTCTAGTCGATTGCCTTAGCCACTCACTCTGATTATAGTTGTACTATTTTAATGCCAGTATACAAACATTTGCCCCCATCTTAGAAAAACTTACTTGCTAGTGTGAGTGTATATAATGTGTATGCGGGTATGTGCTTCACAGTGTAGCTAAGGAGGTCAAAAGACTAATTTGTAGAGTTGGTTCTTTTCATCCAACTTTAGGTGGGTTTTAGAGGTGGAGTTTAGGTTCAGGCTTGTGTCTCAAACATCTTAATTTGCTGAGTGATCCTAGCAGTCCCATATACATCTTTTTTTTTTTTTTTTTTGTCAGGATTAGGGCTTTTAAGACAGTGTTGTTGTCGTCCCCGTTCCCCCCCGCCCTCCCCGAGACAGGCTTTCTCTCTGTAACAAACACTGGCTGTCCTGGACTTGCTTTTGTAGACCAGGCTGGCCTCAAACTTACAGAGGTCTACCTATCTATGCCTCCCAAGTGCTGGGATTAAAAGTGTGCACTACCACACCCAAGTTCAATATACCCCTTTTTAAGAGAGGGTCTTGCTAAGTAGTCTAGGAGGACCTTGAGCTTTTGATCTCAAGTACTGGTAATAACACGTGCATATCACCATTTAATCATTTTTGTTTCCTAAGGCTGACTTGGTTTCTTTTAGTTGGACATACACATGTACGGATGGTTTTGAGCTGCCATTTGGGTGCTGTGAATCAAACCCACATTCTCTGCACGAACTAGTGCTTTTAACCACTGAGCCATTTTTGAAGTCTCCAGTATTATTACACTCATCTGTGTAGGGATTGCCATCAACAGTAGACTGGGTCCTCCCATGTTAATCATCAGTCATGACAATCTTTCACAGGCATTATCATGGCAAATATGACCCAGAAAATTGTTTAATTTCCTCATCTTAGATAATTCTAGGATCAAGTAAATAATAAAAACCAGGCTCTAAGCCACATTTCAGATTGTTAGTGGGTCGCATATTGTACAATACAGAGAGAACATTATCAGTGTTGCAGAAGTTACAGCTCTAGAAAGTCAATAAATAGTATAAGACATCCTTGAGAGACCTTTTATTTACTGCAGTTCTTCTGGTGGGCACATAAGTGCCAAATGAACTTTTACTATGTGATGAAATGAACAAGTGAGTAGATACATGGAAGTATGGCTATCTTCTCCTGAGATGCCTGACTAGTTTAGGTGAGGAAGAGGTTGATGGTATGGCCAGAACAGAGAAGAACAATCATTTGAAACCAATATAGAAAATTTAGCCACTTGAATCATAGACAAGATTAAACTTCCAGAATTTAATTTGAAGACATGCACTGGAAAGACTTGTTGCATATCACCAGTGATCTGATCTGGACACCTCCGCTTCCAAGGGCTTGTTTCTTTCTCTCTCTCCCTCGAGCTGCTTCTTTACATAAGTGTTGACTCTGTCTTGATTTCACTTCTTTGCTGATATTGATCATTTGTTTCCCTCCCTCCTTCCCTATTTTTGTTAACCACCTGAGAGTTTACTGAAGCAGTATTTATTATGGTGGCTTATTAAACTGTGTGTGTGTGTGTTTTTTGTTTGTTTGTTTGTTTGTTTGTTTTTTAGGGAACAGTAATTATATTTTATCTACCTTTTTGTTGTTTTCTCTCCTGTATCCTTTTATTTGTCTGTGTGCTTATAAATAATAACTTAAATGCATGACTTGTTTTTCTTTTTTCTTTTTCAGTGAAGGTGGTGTTTTTAAGGCTCATCTCACTTTCCCAAAAGATTATCCCCTCCGGCCTCCTAAAATGAAATTCATTACAGAGATTTGGCACCCAAATGGTAAGCTTTTAAGTTTTATTTTCACATTTGCAAATATGATTTGTCACTAAAGATTTCACAACTGTCTTAAGTAAAATTGCTGGGCTATTTCATATTTTTTTGTGCGTATGGTCTTGTACTAGACTCTAAAGAGATAAATATAAAGAATTTTTTTTCTTGGTTTTCTGCTTTTTTGGAGATGGGGATTGGCAGATTTGGACCTCACTATTTAGATCATGTTGTACTTGAACTTTTGGTAATCTTTCTGTCTTAGGTTGCCAAGTGCTTGGGTCACAGGTAGGAGCCATGACTACACTAAAAAAACTTTTTAGCCAGGCATGGTGGTACATGCCTATAATCCCAGTACTCCGGGAAGCAAAGGCAGGTGAATCTCTTGTGTTTGAGGCCAGCCAGGTTTACAGAATGAATCAAGGACAGCCAAGGCTATACAGAGAAACCTTCTCTCTGTGTTGGGAATATAGCGCAATTGGTGGAGTGTTTATGTAGCATGTACAAAAGCCTTGGATTTGATCCCTAACATTGCATAAAATGGGTATGGTGATTCAAACCTGCAAAAATTCTAGGTACAAAGCAAAGAAAATTCTAAAGGTATATCCCAAAATCCTATTAGATAGCAGCATTATTCATTCATGCTATCTAAATTGTAGCAGTAATACAGTGCCTATCAGTTGATGAATGTAAAAACACAGTGCTGCAGGTACATGTAATGTAACAGTATTTTTTTAAAAATAAAAGAAATGAAGAGTTTGGTATGATTTGATAACAAAAGACATGAAACCTGATGCCTTTGGAATCTGCCTTCACATGTACAGTCACACACAGAAGCATATTCATATGTAATAAATATTTTTTCAAATAAATGAAGAAATGGAGGTGATCATTTAGTAATTCCATTTATATGAAATGTCTAGAATATGCAATTCTGATGACTCAAAGTATATTCGTAGTTACTTAGAACTGCTGGAGATTTCGGAGGAGAGAAGAAGGGTCAATATTGATTGTACAAGATTTCTTTTTTGGGCTGATGAAAGTTTCTAAAATTGAGTGTGATTTGTTTGTGTAACTGAGAAAGTGTACAATATCGATTAGATTGTATGCTTCAGATAGTTGAATAGAATAGTGGGTGTTAAAGTTAATGATGATACCTGGTGAGATTGTTCAGTGAGTAAAATCATGCCATGTAAGCCTGGTGATCTGAGCTGTAGGAAGAGCACATACAGAGGTGGAGGTACCATTCCACCAGGTTATCCTTTGGTCTCTACACATGGGCTGTGCACATGTTCACACATACCCACAATAATAATAATTTAGAAAATAAATTTAACTATATGGCAAATAGTTTTGTGTAGTTTAGATATATTCCTTTTTTATTTTTTTGAGACAGGTTATCACTGTGTGGCTTCGGCTGGCCTGAAATTACATATGTAGACCAGGCTGTCCTTAAACTCAGAAATCCTGCTGTTTTTGCCTTTGTAGTGTGCTGGGATTAATGGTGTATACCACTATGCCCAGCCCTCATAAAGGCTTTTCAAGTGGATTTAGTATTAGGATTAAAGCCATTTCTAAAAGACATTGAGATGAAAGGAAAAAACAGACAAAACATTATATGGGGGAAATAAAGCATTTTTGGCAAAATAAGTGCAAATATTAAGTGTACAGCTAGCTATAGAGTTAATGATAAACATTTGACAGAGAACATAGTTGTCATCCAACATACATTTGGAAAAGTTAATAAATCAGAGATTACTAGAATTTAAACTATCAGCATGGAAGAACCTCTGAGTGAGACAGGCATGTTGGTGCTGCTATGTATTTCTGATGGATATATAAATGACATACTTCTTTACAGGTGTGTTTTGGCATGATTCTAATTTTAGTCATGAAAATATGATCTCTACCTAGAATGCATTCTACCAACATTTAATATATGAACCTTTAAGACATGATAACTCTAGGAAGACACATTTAAAAGAACAAAAAAATTCTGATTTTATGAGATACTTCAGTAATTAAAATAGTGAGAATGGAGCGCTTCCCGAAACTGACAAATTGGTGAAAGTGAAGAGTTTGTTTGTGTATACAATTTGAGTTGAGGAAGATAAATGATGGCTGTAAGTGTGTTATTGTGATTTCTGTTTGTCTGTTTGTCTGTCTGTCTGTCTGTTTGTTTTTTCCCCAAGCAAGATTTCTTTCTTTGTGTGTCTCTGGCTGTCTTGGAACTCACCAGGCTGGCCTTGAACTCAAAGAATTCACCTGCTTGTGCTACTATGCCCTGCTTATTATAATTATTTTTAGTTCTTATCTGAGAAATGGTAGGAATTGTAATTTTATCCTGTGTAAATACTACAATAAAAACGAAACATCAAATACAAATCTTATTTGAATATATTCTAATTTTTTAAGTGATGTAAGAAAGTAAAAAATTTTAAATTCTAAAGATTTAAATTTAAATCTAAAATGATTTAAGAGTCTAGATTAGTGATTGTTTTGTTTTTTTTGAGACAGGGTTTTTCTGTGTAGCCCTGGCTTTCCTGCAACTCCCCCTGTAGATCAGGTTGGTCTCTTAACTTGTAGAAATATCCCTGCCTCTGCCTCCCAAGTGCTAGGATTAAAGGTGTGTGTCACCTTGTTTGGCTATTTATTGTAAAGAAATGTATTATTAATTTAAATGGTTTTTGTATTAAAGATTGATATTCTTTTGCTTATAAATATTCTGCCTCAATGTATACATGTGTACCATGTACCCATGGAAGTCAGATGAAGGTGTTTGCTCCCCTGAAACTGGAGTTACAGATGGTTGGGAACTGCCATGTGGGTGTTAGGGATTGAACCTGGGTCCTCTTCAAGAGTGACCAGTGTTCTTAGTCACTGAGACATCTCTCTAGCCCTTTTAAATTTATAGATGTTTTGCCTTACATGTATGTCTGTATCATATGTATGCCTGGTGTCCACAGGACAAAGGAGTATGTCAGATTCCCTGGGACTGTAGTTTGTGAACTGCTGTGTAGGTGCTGGGAGTCACACCCAGGCTCTCTGCAAGAGCAGACAGTGCTCTAACCACGGAGACATCTCTCCAGTGCTCATGGCTCTGTGTCTGTCAGTAGTGCTCCCCTCCCCCATTTAAAATTTTTACTTAGTAAACTGTGAGGGCCATCTGAAGAGAATTTGAGAGGAAAACAACAGGACAGGCTAACTGTAAATGCTGGGAATAGAGAGATGGAGAAGTAGAAGAGAGAAGGAAGGTATGTCTTTTTAGTTAGGGACAGCAGTGGAGGTCTGCAATCAGCTATAACTTTAAAGAATGTAAAATACAGTTAAATATAGCTTATATTCCTATTTGGTTTTGAGGTGGCTCCTGTGCATTTGGTAAAATCTGTAGAATTTTTAAAAGTTAGTAAATTACATTTGGGACATCTACATGTAAGTAATGTTTTATACAACTATTGTATGGATAAGTATCACATTTGTAATAGATTATGTATAACCAAATCTAAACCATTCTTACTCTATAATTTTACAGTTGATAAAAATGGTGATGTTTGCATTTCTATTCTTCATGAGCCTGGGGAGGATAAATATGGTTATGAGAAGCCAGAGGAGCGCTGGTTGCCTATCCATACTGTGGAAACCATCATGATTAGTGTCATTTCTATGCTGGCGGATCCTAATGGAGACTCCCCTGCGAATGTAGATGCTGCGGTAAGGTTTGTTTGCCTGTTAGCTGCTGCTTCCATCCTTCATCCTTTGGTTCTGTCTTAAGAAAACTCAACTTGAAGTTTACTACTTACATATGTGTATCTACTTGTGTCCATATTTTCATACAAGTAAAAATTTATCATGTATAGTGAAATATGTAGATATGGAATAGCTAATTTGAACTAGTTGATTTTGCATTACCTCACTAGTTTTTGTAGTGAGAACAATATCTATTTCATTAGTATACAAAATAATTTAACAATTTAATGGTGACATCTAATTGTAACAGCATATTGTGGTTTTTCTTGGTTTGAGGACTTTTTTATTTGGTTTGAAAGAATGAGAATTAAAAATTACTTTTGTCCCTGCTGTGTCTTTATATGTTATTATTATAAAAAAGAAATACGGGCTGTTATTTTTGTGAGCATTTCCTAGTGTCTACTTGTTTTGTTGTAATTGAAGTATGTTGTTCTTCACGCTGGTACTGCTGCCATCCAAGGATGGTGGTGTGACCACCATTGCTTCTACTTTTGCCTCAGCATCTCCATATGATGCACCTTAGTTGTCTCACTTAGGTAGGAGACAACCTTCATGTTGATTGTTTTCTAATTGTTTACAGTAGAGGAGAAACTAATTTTCTAATTTGAAAATTGTGACTTTTTAAAGGTCTTTCACTTAAAAGTGTGTTTGTGTGACATCTATTTTATGATTGATTTCTGCTTGTTTGGGCTAGGCACATTACTCGTTCTGGCTCTTTAGAGGGCAAAGGACAACTTTTGGGAGTAGATTGTCTCCTAGCATGTGTGTCTCTGATAACTAACTCAAGTCATCAAGCTCAGTAGTAGCAAAAGTCAATTAAAAAAAAAAAGGTGTCTTGTACACAAACACTTTTAAGTGAAAAGTGAAAAAAAAAATCACAATTTTCAATTTAACTACTTAGCCATTTCACTACCCACCCCTTTTCTTTTAAGAGAATTTTTTCAGTAGCTATAGTTAGCATAAGAGCTTTCTATTTGTAGTTTCCAGCCTAGAACTTTACAAAAGCTTGTTCTTCTACCTCAGCAACTTCTTTGGGGGTGGTGTTGGGGATTGAACCTAAGTCCTCATACATACTACCTTAGTGCCTGACCTTTATTTCTATGTGAAAATACTATACCTTGAAAAAATTGGGGAGTGTTTGGGATTGATTTAAACTAACCAGGTCCTTGCACAAGCAACTCTACTATACTATTTTAGGACTACGATTATAAAAGGACAACATTTAAAATTAAAATAAGTGGTTTTGATTATAAAAGGTTTACATAAAATAATTTGGTTTTATTTTTTTCTATGTACAGAAGGAATGGAGGGAAGACAGAAATGGAGAATTTAAAAGGAAAGTTGCCCGCTGTGTAAGAAAAAGCCAAGAAACTGCTTTTGAGTGATATTTATTCAATAGCTAGTAACTTCACTTATTTCAGGGTAAGTTCATTTAAAACTGTACAACTCCTTTGTCTTTTGTGGTCAAATGCTAATTTTGAAGATCATTTGATTTTTCTATTTAACTTATATTTATTGGCTTCATTTTATTCCTCCAGTTCTACATACTGAAGTTTGCCGCTTCTCAAAGCTATTGCATAATCACATGGTTTTTTGGTTTTTGAGTCAGTGTTTCTAGGTGTGTAACCCTGGCTCTCATGGACTTGCTCTTTAGGTCAGGCTAGCCTCAAACCCACAGAGATTGGCCTGCCTCTGCCTCCCGAGGCATGCCCCATCACTCCCCAGCCCACTCAAGTGTTTTTAACTAGATGTTCTATATTAAAATAGTTTTATGTTAATAATCTTATTTTCATTGATAGTAATTAAAGATTTACTTTATTATTTTTAATATGATGCTGCCAATTAAACCTAGGGTCTTGTGCCCTATTATTAAGCTTAGCCCCTGTTGGTAATAAAATCTGTGATAATGTCGATGTCAGTTTGGTTTTTTTCTACTTCACCCTGCCCTTACCTTCTTATTCTTTTCCACTGTTGGGTGCTAAAGAATCTTTTGAATATTATATATGGTGACCCCCCCTTTTTTTGTATATAAAAAAACCAAAGATCCTAGAGCTAAGAATGAGCCCAGTTGAGCTTGCCTAGTATTCATGAAGCCTTGAGTTCAGTCCTATTCTTGTTAGTTTTTTGGTTGCTGTGATAAAATACCAACATGGTGAGTGTCTTGATTAGGGTTTCTATTGTTGTGATTAAAGCACTGTGACCAAACCCAACTTGGGATGGAAAAGGCTGAATTCATTCTCAAACTCTAAGGATACAATCTATCACTGAGGGAATTCAGGACAGGAATTCAAGGTAGAGAACTTGGAACAGGAATTGAAGCAGAGGCCATGTAAAAATTGTTCATTGACTTGCTCCTTATAGTTTACTCAGCCTGCTTTTTTTTCCTTTTTTAATACAACTTGAGGCCACATGTGCACCATCTCCCTCCCTGACTCCACCACATCAATCATTAATCAAGAAGATGCCCTACAGACTTGCCTCCATGCAATCTAATGGAAGCATTTTTCCAATTGAGGTTTTTCCTACCAAATAACTCTATAGCTTCTGTTGACAAACATCAACAAAAACACAGCTAGAAAAGGGTTTATTTCAGCTTACAAGTTATAATCTATCATAGAAGGAAGCCAGGGTAGGAACTAAAAGCAGAAACAATTAGAGATGCTGGTTGCTGCTTGCTTACAATAATTGGCTCTGCCTACTTTCTTACATAACCTATGACTACATGCCAACATGTAGCATCATCCACATTGGGCTGGGCCTTATCAACCATTAAGCAAGAAATGCCTCAGCTGAGGACAGTGGCACATGCCTGTAATCCCAGCACTTAGGCAGAGGCAGGCAGATCTCTGTGTGTTCAAGGCCAACCTGGTCTACAAAGTGAGTCTAGGACAGCCAAGGCTACACAGAAACCCTGTCTTGAAAAACCAAGGAGATAACTTTAATGGTAATGCTTGGTGGCACAAGCCTGTAATCCTAGCCCTCTGCGAGGCAGAGACAGGATGGATCTCTTGAGTTTGAGGCCAACCAGGTCTATACCTGTTGAGTTTAGGGCAACCTTAATTGATACTCCATTTTCCCAGGTGACTCTAGCATTGTGATTCTTAACTTTCCTGATGCTGCTATCCTTTAATACAGTTCCTCATGTTGTGGTGACACCCAGACATAAAATTATTTTGTTGCTACTTCATAACTGTAATTTTGCTACTGTTATGAATTGTGTCTGATATGTTACTCCTGTGAAAGGGTTGTTTGACCCCCAGGTTGAAAACTGTTATTCTCATTTATAATAAGTTGACAAAACTATCACAGATCTACAGCACCACATAAAACCAGGTGTTGTTGTATGTACTTTTGTTTCTATCATTAACAAGAGGACCAGAAGTTCAAGGTTACCTTTGGCTATGTAGCAGATTTAAGGCCAGCAGGGAATACCTGAGACATTCCCAATACCTTGAACATCTTTCTTTTTTATTTTTTCTTCAGCTGGTCTTTTTTTTTCCCTAGGGGCCAATGGGGTAAATTTTCTCTTACTGTATAATCTATAGCCACAAATATACCTAGTACAGAGTCAAAGATGAAGGACCCCATCTGACATAGACAAGGACATAATATAGATGAGTTGATCTCATTTGTTATTTGAATTAAATGTTGAGGTGATTAAAAACTGAAATGAGTGGTAAGTGTGGTGATACATACATGCCTGTAATTCCAGCCCTTAGATGCTAAAAGCTGAAGCAACAGGGCTAAGGTTGAACCCAAGGTCTTCTGCATGATGTTGCATCACTGAGTTACATCTCCAGCACATAACTCCTCCCTGTCTCATTGATTCTTTTCTCCTCTCTTCTTTTCCCTTCCTTGCAATTCCTTAATTCACTTCCTTTTGTTCCATTTGTTTCTTCTTTCTGAGCTAATCTGACCTAAGTTTCTTCAATCTTAGGCTCCCAAGGGTTGAGATTACAGGTGTACACCACTTTACCTAGCTTCTTAAACTGCATTTTTAGTCAGAATTGCAAAGCTGACAAAAATTAATGTCTGAGAAATCCAACTGCTTGTGCAGATTTGGCAAAAGAGTGTACTGGGAATATTGACAATAAAATTTTGTTATTTGTAGTATATTTAGGGGAGAAAAAAAACAAGTCAATTTGAAAACACATGTCGTATGGTTTAGTTGTAGAAGCTGGAAAAGCTGTAGCACATGTCTTCAGAGAGACATAAGCTTGTAGCACCACAAAGTCATCTCAGTAGAACTGATAAATTATAATTGATGAAATGAAGTACATTATTCAGGAGCTAGAATATATAGTATAGTTAGCCACATAGCTGTATCTCAGAAGCACAACTATTCACTTGTACACGTGCATGCATGAGTGCTTGCTTGTGTGTTTGTGTGTTCATTTCGTTTGTTTGTTTTTAAAGAGAAGTGGAGCCACACATGGTGGCTCACCTTCAGTCCTAGCACTTGGGAGACAGAGGCAGGTAGATCTCTTAGTTAGAGGCCAGCCTGGTCTGCAGTGTGAATTTCAGGACAGCCAGGGCTACACAGAGAAACCCTGTCTTGAAGAAAGCTGAGGGAGACGGTAGGACAGTAGCTATTTGCTCATACTGGCTTTACTTGGATGTTAGAACTTACTGGAACAGTGAGAAGCCACCTGTATTATTGTGTTTAACAGCAATTTGGGAACACATTGGTCTGCTTTTTTTTTAAAGCTCCTTTCAAAATTTATAAAGCCATAGAAAATTAAAGATATCATTCTAGTTCTAGTAATAAATCGAGGAGTACACTTGAAGATAAACATCTTCAGATTTGTAGATTAAAAATAAGAATAGGAACAGGGGCAATAGCTTAGTTAATAGAGCGTTTGCTGTGTTCAAGCATGAACACCTAAGTTCTGATCCCTAGCACCACAGAATTGAAGCACTTACTTGTAATTCTAGTGCTAAGGAGATGAGCATGAACAGATCATCCTGGAGGTTATTGGCCAGCCTGTCTTGTGAAATTGATGAGCTCCAGGTTCAGTGAGAGACCCTGCATCAAAAAAATAAGGTGGAGAAGGTGATACAATGAAGGTGTCACAATGAGAGTTTGATTCCCATAACCAACATGGTTTAAGAAGGGAACCTATTTCTGCAAGTTCCTACTTTGCTAACCTCTGTATGTACACATTCCTCGATGTATACACATATAATAATGTGTTTGTAAAAATTGGGAGGGGAAAAGCTGGAGAATGACAGAGGAAGACACCTGACGTCAACTTGTAGTTTCTCCATGCATGAATGTGTATGCATGAACCTGTAAACCCTTACCTCCTCCTCCTCTACATACCCACAAAAGAAGCAGGAATAAGGAAGAGGCTGTTTGAGGTAAACAATAAGTGCATTTGATATATTTGCAGTTTTTTTTTTTTTGTTTGTTTGTTTTGTAAAGCGTGGACTATTTAACAATAGAGGCTAGAAGTTATAATTAGCACTTGGTTACATCTCATTCTTTGCAGGAGTAGGTTGGGCAACTGATTGGCACAGCTCTATTGCCAAGAAATTTAGCAGTGGTTGTATGTTTTAGACTTTTTTCCTAGTAACTCCAGTTTGTGAATTAGCCATGTGTAATCTACAGATTGTCTTACACCTTCCTTTCTCCAGTAGCCCTTTAGGAATGGTTATAAATTTTACTCTTGCCTTTATAAGGTTCACTAAACTTCATGTCTTATGTGAGCTGTCTTTTCTATTTAAGCTTTATTGTTTGAATCTCTAAAGATTTCTTTTTCTAGCAGTTACCCAAAATTGTGCTTGGCGTTAGATGTAGGTTTTTGGAAACATTTGTTGTGTTTTAAATGAGAATAACTCTTATCACCACTGTCAGGATTGAATGCTTGGTTCCTGGTTGGTGGAACTATTTGGAAAAGATTAGGAGATGTGGCCTTATTGGAGGAGGTGTGTGTGTCACTGGAGGAGGGTTTTGAGGTTTCAAAAGCCCCTGTATCCCTAGTGTGCTCTCTCTCTCACCACCTACTTGTGGATCAGGATGTAAGCTCTCAGCTCTCTTAGTGCCATGCCTGTCTGCCTGCGGCCATGTTCTCTACAGTGATGGTCATAGACTCGCCCTCTGAAACTGTAAGCCACTAATAAGCTCTCTCATATCTAAGTTGACTTGGTCATGGTATCTTACATAGAAAAGCAGCTGTGGTCTAAAAATGGAGTGGTTAATGGAAGTTGTCTTTGTGTTCTGTTCCTGCAGTGTATATTCTCACATTGCTAGAAGAAAGACTCTGCAAGGGTCTACTCCTGAAACTTGAACCTTGTGTTTTTCTGACGAGAAACTCTCATTGTTAGCTGTGTAATAACTTAACTTTTCTCTACAGAGGGGGGAAACTTCATGTGATGATTTTATTTATTGAAATTTAACACCTAACAATACTTGGCACATCATAAGGATTTGATAAGATGGTAGGGTATTTTTGTTTGTTTGCTTGCTTGCTTTAAATACATGTGCTTCTTAAATTTTTTTGACATTTGTTTTTTTATGTATTTTGTCTGTACGTATGTCTGTGCACCATATTTGTACAGTGCCTGTGGAGGCCAGAAGACATCAGATACCCCTGGAACTGGAGTGACAAGAGAGCTAGTTGTTAGTCTCCACGTGGGTTCTGGGAACTGAACCCAGGTGTTTGTTTGTTTGTTTGTTTTACAAGAGCACTCAGTGCTCTTAACTGCTGAGTCATTTCTCCAGCCCCTACATATATTCTTGATTTACAGTCTGTTTGATTTGAGGCCATCATTTGTGGGCAGTTCCATGGAAAAAGTGTGTGTGTGTATGTGTGTACAAGTGCAGGTGTCCACATAGACCAGAGATTTTGCGTCCTGTGGACTTGGGGTTGTAAACCACTCAGCGTAGGTGCTGGGAGCTGACCTCAGGTCTCTGCTGGAGCTCACTGCTGAACACCTCTCCAGCCTCCACTTGCTTGATTTTTAAATAATCAATTTGTGATTTCTGGATGTGATATAATTTGAAAGACACTTGGATTATTGAAAAATCTAAAGTCCTGCTGTAGAATGCAGCTGATTATTACCTGGATTACTCAGTGTACCTGCCACTAGCCATATGAGGCTGGCCTGATCAAAGAACTGAAATTGACTTTTAAATTTTATTTAAGGACTTACTTAAATTTTTCTTCAGATATTTTATCTATGTGTGAATGTTTTGCTTACATATTTATATGTATGTCAGAAAGTACCAGATTCTTTGAAACAAATGGTTGTGAGATTCACTGGAAGAGTAACAAGTGTTCTTAACTCCTGAGCTCTTACTCCAGCCTGCAAAGATTTAATTTCTTAAGACAAGGTCTTGCTATGCAGCCCGGGCTGGCATCAAATTCGTGGTTTTGGTGTCTCAATTTCTTGAGTGCTAAGATTAGAGGTGGGTGTCACCTTCTTAGCCCTTCATTTTTTAAAAAATTTTATAATATAGCTGGAGAGATGGCTCAGAGGTTAAGAGCACTGGCTGTTCTTCCAAAGGTCCTGAGTTCAATTCCCAGCAACCACATGGTGGCTCAGAACCATCTATAGTGAGATCTTGTGTCTTCTTCTGGCATACAGGCACATATGCAGGCAGAATAATGTAAAAATAATAATAAATAAATAAATCTTAAAAATTTATAATATAAAGTATATAGGTATGTGTAGTTAGTAGCCACTGTATGATAAACAAGCACAAAAAGTACTTCAGATGAAATTATGAATATAAATGATAGTTCTATCCAGTTATTTATTGTAGTTTAAACATTTATTACATAATGCTGTTTGTTCTGTTGTAGGTCTCCAATTGAGAAACATGGCACTGTTTTTCCTGCACTCTACCCACGTATTGCTGGACTTCTGTTGTAACAAGTTGGCAAACTCTGGCTGGAACTGGGCTGCAATAAAACATGCCAGTCATTAATGCTGACAAGAGCCTAACAAGTGCCAACTTACAGATGATTACGCATTTTGAATTCTAATGAACTGTTTTAACCTTCAGGAAGAATTGTAAAGACCTGTACATAGCACAACATGATCCGGATAATATATATACTATTCATGTACATCCACAAACACACCTTGTACCAAATAATGCTTTCTTGTAGTAGAATAAGAATCGTGTAAATTCTAAAAGACTTTAGCAGGTTTTCTTTACCCATTCATTGTTTCTTATCAGTTCAAAAAGATTCCTTAAAGCATGTCAGGTGAAAACCAATAAGGATTAAAAGTTTCCATATAATTTCCTTTAAACCATTGAGTCTTCATTATACTTTTTCCATTTACTAATCTTTTGTATTTTCTTTGTTTTGACATACTCCCCTTTTCTTTTATCTCCTCTGCCAGAAAGTTCTCAAATCATTTAGTTAAAATACTGAAATACTAGTAAATTACTTGATTTTTTCATGATGACTTCAGAGGTGGGGTCATCACTAGGTGCTTTGTCCTTTTTGTACTCTGATTCACCTGTCTTTTGGATTGGATGTAGCAATAACATTTTCTGGCTGTTGAGAGCTCTTGATCCTAGTCATTATCTCCTGAGAACTTTAAAAGGAAAAAAGAAAAAAAAAAGTAAAGTCTGTTCTAAGTTCAACTTAGTGAAATTTATTCCCAACAATACAAAAATCCAGATTTGGTTTTCCCTTGTGTTGCCCAATATTAAGGTTGGATGAATCCAGCATGCGCAGCTCCAGGCTTTCTACATCTGGGACTGCTATCAAAAACGCTGTGTGTCCTCTTACCCTTCTCCTTACTCTTTCATATTTGTTTCTTCTTTACTGCAGATTTTCCTCACCTATTGTACAAAGAAATTGCGATGTATATTTTCATGTAATTTGATTTTGGAATTTTGTCACCTTATGTAGTGAGTTCTTCCAAAATATAATTTTTTTCCAATAATTGTCAAGTTGTTGGCTTTTATTGTGTTAAATGAAGGTTGTAGTACTGAATACCAGAGAAGTGAGTTTAGAAAAATCTCAGGTTGATTTCTTATGCAAACAACTTTAATACTTGAAAATCTTATGGCCATGGCAGTATACATATTGGGTTCTGTCAAGGCTCTTTATCTGAATCTGAAAGCATTACAGGGGTGAGTCCTTTGTTAACTGACACACAGATTTTGTCACTGACATAGATTTGAATTTTGTTTGATCATAGTATGTTTTCTTAACAGTTTCCTAAAACAACTTGGTGATAGGTAAAGTTAGTACATTCAGTATTAAAGAGGCCTCTGTTCCTTTTCTGGTTTTAGCTGGGAATGCGAAGTAGTGTTTGGCATATAAGAGCTAGAGCGAAAGACAGTGCCTGTTACTTGATGGTGTTTGATTGTGAGAATAGGTGTGGCTCTGCCCATGGGATTTGGGTAAGTCTCAGCAGAGGAGGGAATGAAACCTTTCAACCTCATACGTCTTTTCAGAGCAGAGGGGAAATCGATGGAGATGGAGTTATTACTGACATAGTTTTCTCAGAAGCACTGTAAAATCCTGTAAACATTATCAAAACCAGAAATGTGAAGAAACTGTGAACACCTTGCTTTGATTTTATTGGAGCCTAATTCTCTTCAAGAATTAGACACCTGCCCCCAGCCCCAGACTAGAAGAGTTATTCTACAGTGGGACTGTCATCCTACAAGGGACTGGGAATCCAATCCTCTTGACTCTCCAATCAGAGATTGTCCCCACAGTGGTTGCTTTGGCAAATGTGGAGTTAGGTTTTTGGTCTCCTGCTGCTGTGACTGTAACAGTCTGTTGAAATAAAATCCAGGGTTTGACTGCTCAGCACATGGTGAATGACCTAGTAACTCAGGGACAACTATTTCTGAACTTACAAGTAATGTATTTACTTTAGGATAACTGTGGTTCTTTGGGCTAGATAAGGACTGCCGGAAAGCTAAGAGTGATTGCTTTCTCCTGAAGCTCTTTCCCTGACCATGCTCTACACATGAAACAGAAGCCTGTTAGGACTTACTTTATGTCCGAGGTGTCCTCTGTGCCTTTCCTACTGTTGATCTGATAATGTGGATTTAAATGCCTCTGTACTCTGGTGGCACTAAACCATGCGGCTTTTGTCTCACTAATGCGTCTTCACTAGTGTGAGGCTATTTTAGAAAATGCCCCATCACTACCCCAAACCCCTGCCACCCGTGCCAGCCACCAGCTGCACCCACAGAAGCCTTCAGACATAGAACTGTCGGCTGTTAGTTAATTTGTTCTGAGTTCTTGTAGAGGCTTTCAAATTTTAGTCTGTTTTTGTAATGGCTTTAGGGCCTCTTGAGTTTAAAATCCATATGAGGTTGATTTCCTTGTCATTAGAATGCTGAAACATTTGGTTTTTCTATTCTGTGATCACCTGGGTGTCATAGTATAATTTAATGGCCTTTGTTCCCAGTTGTGAAATTTTATTTATGCTCGCTCACTTTCTACCAAACTGCTCACTTTGGGTCTTGGTGCCTGTGTTTGTCTGGTCTGTAGTTGGTGGAAATACCCTTTTTTGTACTGCTGCTTCTCAACATTTTTGAAGTTTGACATACTGTTGCTTCATTCCAGTTTTTCTTTTTAGTTCTGTAACTTGTTGACTGTATTTATGTGAGTTTTGTTGTGATGTTTACTGTATTGTAAAGCACCTTAATCATGTGATGGGTGCTCTATAAATCAATAAATGATGACTTAGAGGCTGTATTATGAGCTATTTTGGTTTTAGGTTGTAGGTCTCAAGCAAGTTGTGGGATGCTTTGTATATAAACAGCATATAACACCAAATGATACACACAGAAACTTTGATGGATTCACAAGCTTTATTTTAAGGAAGGAATTTGAAAGCAGGAGTTAACTTGACTTCAGTCTGGCAAAATGCTCTTTAAATTTCCAGTACATGACCAAACATCATTTCATCAGTTTCTGTTAATGGTGACTCAGAAGCTTAAAGTGAGCATTTGGCAGAACATCATTAGGGATCTGTCTTGCTTAAACTCGACTGGATTTTCTAATCTATGAGGATCCTAGACAAACGTGAGCTGGATGAAACCACCTACCCTCTAAGCAAATTGCCATTTCTGCTGGGTGTGACTTCGTGAGTGGCAAGAGACATGGCTGGACACTTCCCTTCTTTTAAAGATAACAGTATGTAGCCTCGTGTCTTAAGTCCTCAGTTTATATGATTTAGTTTAGAAACATAACGGATATGATGTATTGATGCTCATCTGTAAATTCCCAGGGGCTGTTTGGCCTTTTCCCTACTAAGTGAAAAAATGTGGAGCCTTAAAGCTAAATTAGATACAAGAAGAAAAATTCTAACCCTGATAAATATATTTTGAATGAAATTGCTATGGAAGGAACTAGATATTGCCCCTGAACTCAATTTTATACATAAACATCAGTAGGTAAATAAGTTTGTTTGCATGCAGCCTCAAATGCAAACGAACAGGTTGTTGACTTTAGCATTAAGTTCTGTGTGCTAGGCACTAGGCTTCCAAGGATCTTTTCTTTTCCCTTGCCTTCAAGAAAATAACCACCTTATTCAATTTAAACTTCATTTTCTGGAAACCTGCAGAACTCGACTCACTGGAATTTAGTTTGCAGAGAAAATTACTTTCTGGTTGGTTGGTTTCAGGTGTGCAGTGTGGCTGCCAAGGTAGGATTATTTTGGTTTGCTGATTTGGCATCTTTAGTGACATGATCACAGACTCTTGAATCCTGTTCACATAAATGAAGTGGCTCAAACATCTTTCGACAGGCAGATACATGCTGCACAGGAAGCCTAAGGCAAGGAAAATGACTTTCAGCAGGAGCGTCTGTTAGAAATAACCGTAGGGTTAGGGTGCTATGCTAGTGTGAAAGGACTTGCCCAGTGTTTAAAGCCCTGGGTTTAATCCCTAGCACCACCACACAGGGCTGGGGAGATGGCTCAATTAGATGGAGTGTTTACCATGCAAGTATGGACCAGCTCTCCAGCACAGCAGCGCTTCTCTAAAGTTGCAGTGTTAGAGAGATGGAGGAGGAGGCACATCTGGGTCTGTCAGGCCAGCCAAGTATGTGAGCTCCAGTTTCAGTGACTTACAAAAATAAAGTAAGCTGGGTGTGTTGGGGTGCATCTTTAATCCCAGCATACTGGAGGCAAAAGCAGGTGGATCTCTTGAGTTTGGGTCTACAGTGGGAGTTCCCGGACAGCCAGACCCTCTTCAAATGTGTGTGTGTGTTTGTCTGTGTATGGTGAAGTGCAAATGAGCAAGATACCTAGACCTTTGGCCTCTGCAAACCCATGCTACACCTTCACACATACCCTATTTAAAAATAAGGCACTTGAATGCTCGCAGTATCACTAGAAACCCTGTTTCTATTAATCAAGCCCCTCTTTGATAACAGCTTTTGTTATCTGCATCAAAAAGGATGTGGTCAAATTCTTAGAATGATCACCCAGGGCAATAGAATCTCAAGAGGAAACAAGTTTGGACCAGTACCGCTGATACTACCACTTGGGAGTGGAAGTTTTAGACCAGCTTAGACTACATGAGAACTGACCCCCGCCCCCCAAATGAATAAAGAAACAGACTCAGGTTAATTTACTGGGGTTGAGAGAACATGATGCAAAACATCAGCTATGAGAGCACTTTTCAACCAGTTAAGTCAATTTAGTGTTAGGAGCTTGAGTATTTTTTTTTTTTTCTAAAGTGAGTGTTTATGCCCAAGGCTGGCTCACCTAGCCACCTGTAGGTTTCAAAAGCTCAACATTTGGAACAGCTATGAGCCATGCTCATCAGACAGGGAAACTTTGAAACTAATAAACACTGTGTTCTTTGCCCACACGCAGCTTGCCCAGCGCCAGCACTCTATAAGCACTGCCCTGCCCGTATTTCCTTTCCTCTAGTCTGCTATAATTGGCACATCCGTTTTTAGCATATAATTGCTCTTAATGTATTCCAGTGCTCTTCCCTCTTCCATTTTCTGTTTTTCAGCCAGGGTTGCCTCCTTTTCACATTTGGCCCTACGTTTTTATGATCAACTCCACAAATTCCTTATCGCTCCATTTCATTCCCCACTATAATTGTAGTAGATCTTCCTAAAATCCTGGCTGCCCTCTAAGGCACCACTTCCTTAACTGTTGCTACATTATTTTTTTTTCTCCTGAATATAAAACCTTTTTGTTGAACCAGAGGCCTCAGGTGTGCTAAATATACATGTTAAACAGGCCAAGGGAAAGTATTTAAATCAAGTGTGGTGGCGAACGCCTTTAATCCCAGGACTCTCCTAGGCAGAGGCAGGCGATCTCTGTCGGTTCAAGGCTAGTCTGTTCTACATCGTTCCAGGACAGCCAGGGTTATGTAAAGAAACTGTCTCAGTCCCCCACCCCACCACACACAGCTGGGGAAAAAATAAAAGTTTTGAAAAGGCTACTGTTATCTAAGTATATTAGCCCCTCTTTTGTTATTATCAAATCATCTCATTCTCACATTTAACAAAGGTTTAAGCTCCTGGCTTACAAATCTGCCTTCCTTTCCTGTGTTTCCCTCTTCCAACATCTAATTCTTGCTTCTCATTTGTACTCCATGGCCCTGTCCTGGGCGTTATCAGCTCCCAGGTTTACTTGGCTTTCCCACTCTGACCTCATGGGCCTCACAATTTTGCTTACACAACGTTAGTCTTTACTTATATAGCCTTGCAGTTTTCGCAGCCCATACTTAAGTAGCCAGTGTGCATGCCGTGTTTGACAGCCGAGCTGTAGACTGGATCTGGCCATAAAACTCCCAAAGCCCTGGACAAAATGCCCTGGACAAAATTCAAGTTTTCTGACAGCGTCTCACACGGATACAATTTAACTTAAAGATGGGCAGTCTCTGTATCAGAGTAGTCCACGTTCGCTGTGCTCTGAAGATCGCCTGGAATAAGGACCAGTCTGCGTTTGGCAAATCCTCCAAAACACATAGTAGGAGAAAAACCCCTCCGCTCTGCCTCCGGGCGTACCTTTGCCGCTTCACTTTAATGCAGACCCCTTGTCGTCTCGGTCTCCTCCTTTTGCCACGCCTCTACTCAATTCTCGCGAGACTTGATGGCTGTTCCGCCGCCACCTCTCGCGAGGCTGCAGGCAGGGCCGGACCCGACATGGCGGAAGGTAGGGTATTTGTGGAGCGGCGCGGGAAGGCGCGTAGCTGCTGGGGCGCTGCTAGCTGAGAGCAGGAGGCCGGGGAGAGGTTGTCCGGGTGTGGTCGCACGGGGCACCGCGTGTCTCTCGAGCCCTCCTGTCTAGCGTCCCGGGGCTCCTGGGCCTGGGGCCTCTGCGCCGTTCCTATGGCAACGCCCCTTCAGCACTCTGGCTTCCCGGGAACGGGGTGGGCTCGGAACGAGAGCGGTCTCCGGTGATAGGGTGGAACACAGCCGCGAGGCGCGGAAGGCTGTGGAGGAGGCTCCTTGTGCCAGCGATGCTGGAACGGCGAGGGAAGTGCCCCTCTTCTTAGGAAACCGAAACTGCTGTCATGGCAGGTCCTGCATCCGGAAGGGGTGCATCGCTTGCCTGCGGAAGAGCTTAGGACTTTTCCTCGCTAGAGATCGGGAAGAGCTCGGTCTGCAACTGGGCGATGGGCTTCTTGGGCGCGCGCTGTAGTGTCTGGGCTTTTTGGCAACCCCGGCAGGCGTACACGCCGAGATTGTCTGGGATTTACAGTGGGGACAACAGAAGGGGTTTCCTTAGTAAGGGAGTTAACCAAGGTCACACTGCTCTTAAGAGGGTGTGCTAAAGCCAGACCTCGGTTTCTTTACCTCCTGGTTTAGTCCTTACCGTCTTTTCTAGCGTACTCTTTACGACACTGCAGGTAAAGGCAGTGGATCCTCCCTTAATGTAATGTTAGGATCTTTGCTTGTCAGAGCTTTTCTGTACACGTAGGGAAGAAAACCCTGAGATGGACAGTTACCTACTAGAGATACCACTATTATTAGACCTGGCCTGTGTGCTCCTCGTATATACATCATTGTTGGAGGAAAACACTTCTTCTTGGACTTTATCGAGTAGCTGAGGGGTGCTTGATCAATACCTGGCCTATTTTTGTTTTGTTTTTTTTTGTTTGTTTGTTTGTTTTGCCTTTAAACCTTGATTAAACCTATAATTTATTGAGCTGAGATTTGAGTAGCATGAGTAGTTTGTATATGCTTCTCAGATTTAAGTTAGGTTTAAGACTAATAATTGGGCGTGGTGGTCATACCTGTAATTACAGTACTTGGGGAGGCAGAAGGAGGTGGATCTCTGAGTTTGAGGCCAGCCTAGTCTACCGAGGGAGTCCAGGACAGCCAAGGCTACACAGAGAAACCCTGTCTCGAAAACAAAAACAGAAAGAGTTAGGCCTGCCAGGTATGTTGTTTGCCCTTTATAGCGAAGTGCGCTGCAGCCGGGCTTATGGCTGGGACTGGTCCGTTTTCATTTTTACTTTTTCTACCATGTTAGACATCTTGGAGGTGGAACCTCAGGTGAACACTGCCCCAAAGAAGAGGAGGAAGCAAAGGGACAGAGAGAGCTGGCTGTGGTGATTGCATGTTTGTAGTTCATTCAGCACTTGGGAGATTGGAGGCAGAAGGATCAGGAATTTAAGGTCATTCACAGTCTGTGTGGGATACAAGAAACTGTGTCAAAAAAGGAACTAGATGATCGGCAAACCACAGAATGTTGTCCACTGGAGGCAACTAGTGAATTGCATCTTGTTGTTCAGCAGTAAGGTGTGAGGAAGGTTCAGGACTTTTGTGAGATCGTGAGCAGTAAGTAAAGTGCTTTAGGAAGAAACGAGTATTGGGGAATATATTTCCAAGTTTCAGGTCTTGGAGGATGTAGTTTTTCATTCAGTACTTTTATTGCGCACATACTGTGTTTGTACTCAGGTTCCGGTTGTGGGAGTTCTTACAGACAAGTCAGTATATGATTGTTTACTTTTGGTTGCCTTGAGATGATTAGAAACATGTATCTAGCCAGTGGACCATAGATATATACCTTAACCTCAAACAGAACATCCTTCCAGACTTAAATTTGTTGGAGGGATGAAGTGATAGGGAGATAATAGATAATCTTAGGCTAAATAGTTTACCCTGTTTACATTCCTAAATCCCAGCTAAGACTATTTAGAAGTGATGTTGCAAAGTTCAACTAGGAAAATTTGAGGAAAGCAAACAGAAAGGAAATTAGCTAAAGATATTTTGTTGAATATTTCTTATGCTGCTTGTGTTTTTGCAGTTGTTTGCATTTTAATCAGAATTGTCAGAGCTGGCTGCTGTCCAGAGATATTCATAAACACAAATAGCAAATTTTTGTGAGATGTAACACTTAGATTATTTGTCAGATTACTCTGGAAATTTTCCTGGTAGTTGGTTATTTGATGGTGGTTCATGTTTAGCAATTAGAGCTCAGGAATAGTAAGCAGAACCTTGAGAAACTATGTACTCGAGTCATACAGTAATTTATCGGACCTGTATAGAATACTTTTTCCTTTGGCTGTTCACTTGACTGAATACAGGTACCTAACTCAAGTCTACTCTAAAAGCAGATTTTTTTTTTTTTTTTTTTACTCTTTTAACACAGGGTCCCACTTTTAGCCCTGGAGGGCCTGGAACTTGCTTTGTAAATAAGGCTGGCTTGGAACTCACAGAGATCTGTCTGCCTGTGTCTCCTGGATTAAAAGAAGGGTGTGCTACCACACCCAGCCTCTAAAAGTGATTTCTATTTCCATTTTGTACATGTTTACAGTTGTTCTAATCTGTGTTTTCTTCAAACTAGAATGAACCATTTTAAAAATTTCCATGTTCTCCTTCAGTTCACTCACTCACAGCTCTTTTTAGTTTTTTACATTCTCTTTAAAACAAATCTGATCTATGCTAGACATGGGTGGCTCCCACACTTGGGAGATAGAAGCAGGAGAATCAACAGTTAAAGGATATCCTCAGCTGCATGGCAGGATTAAGGCCATCTAGGGCTACATGAGACATTGTCTCAAAAAGAATGAAAATCAGGGCTAGGGCAATAGCTCAGTGGCTGCAGGCTTGCCACCAAGCTGACCGCCTGCTGTCTGTGACCAGTGGGTGGAAGGGGAGAACTGGCTTCACAGTTGTCGCATCAGCACTTCTGGTGCTCAACAACTGTGCCAGTCCTCTCCAAATGGACGAGTGAATGTAGTGGAACCTTACACACAAAATCAGATCTTACTTTCTTTTCTTTTAAAAATTTTATATTTTTATGTTTTGTGTGTGGACGTTTTGATGCATGTATGCTTTGTACACCGCATGCGTGTCTGGTGCCTGAGGAGGCAGAAGAGGGCATTAGATCCTTTGAACTGGATTTACAAATGGCTGTGAGCCACTCTGAGGGTTGAGAATTGAACCTGGGTTCTCTGGAAGAGCAACCAGTGCTCTTGATCACTGATCCCTCTCTCTAGCTGCACCTCTCCTGTTCTTGACCCCCTTCCCTTCCAACTCCTGTGGTATATTTCAAATAACCTTGACGTCTCAAGAGAACTGATCCTAGTTTATACTGGAATTTGTTTCCTGCCTCTTGCTTACTGTGCCCCAGCCACACACTAACTGGCTGTTTTCTAATGTTTCCAGCATACTTCTACCTCGAGATTTGTCCCTGCAAAACCATTTCTCTACGGAGCTCATGAGCTTTTCTTCAGATAATTGTTACTTTGTTGTCTCTGAGAGCTTTCCGGCATTGGAATGCTGTGAAGCAGAATCTTTTCTTGTTCCGTGCTTTGTCTCTCAATCTAGAATCGTGCTTAGGCTTGAAGGCCTCTGGTAATTTATTGATCATTCCTTAAATTGCTTGGGGCCTGAGGGTCTAACTGGATGGGTGAGCATGTGCTGAGTATGCTCTCAACATAGGTGAAATACTTAGCCCTCAGACAAGCTGCTGGGTAAACTTTTAGTCTCTTGTCACCTGTGTCAGCTTGGTGTTTTTTGTTTTGTTTTGTTTTGTTTTTTTGTCAACTTTACATAAACCTAGATGTATCTGGTTAGAGGGAATCTCACTTGAGGAGTTGCCTCCATCATATTGACTTGTAGTCAAGTCTGCTTGGCATATTCTTGATTGATGATTGATTTGGGAGGGGTCAGACCACATGGGTGTTGCCACCTCTGGGCAGGTGGTATAAGACTTCTTGGGTTTTATAAGAAAGCAGGTTGACACTCTGGAAATCAATTTGGCGCTTTCTTAGACAATTAGGAATAGTGATTCCTCAAGACCCAGCTATACCACTCTTAGGCATATATCCAAAAGATGCTCAAGTACACAACAAGGACATTTGCTCAACTATGTTCGTGG
>CM053746.1:43843017-43870315 GCA_028658305.1 Pachyuromys duprasi | reverse complement strand
AAAGCAGGTTGAGCAAGCCAGTATTCTTCCATGGCTTCTGCTTCAGTTCCTCCCTCACCCTGCTTTGGCCTTCTGTAATAAACTGTGGTGGGAAATATAGAAGCTAAATCAACACATTGCTTCCCAAGCTGTGGTTTTATCATAGCAATAGAAAAACTAAATCCTGTAGACTGGTGTGTTCAACTTTATTACTCTGAAAAACAACAGTTTGCTCAAGGAGTGCCTTAACACTCAGTACTTCGTTTTTGAGATAGTGTCTCCCGTCTTACAGATATGCAAATCATATCTGGCTTTCTTAAACTACTTTCTAGTTACTGTTCTATTGCTGTGAAGAGACACCACAATGGAGGCTTTTTTTTTTTTTTAAGGTTTTTCGAGACAGGGTTTCTGTGTGTAACAGCCCTAGCTGTCCTGGAACTCACTAAATAGACCAGGCTGACCTCGAACTCACAGAGATCTACCTGCCTCTTCCTCCCCCCAGTGCTGTGATTACAGGCATGCGCCACCATGCCTGGTGTGACCAAAGTATTTAATTGTGGTAGCTTGAAACTTGCTTATAGTTTCAGAGACTTAGTCAGTTACCATCATGGTAGGGAACATGGTGGCATTCAGGCAGGTGCTTGGAGCAGTGGGTAAGAACACTACATCCTGATTCCTAGGCAGAAAAGAGAGGCAGAAAGGGAGAGAAGTCTCAAAGTCCACCCCCACACTTCCTCCAAGGCCATACTTTCTAATCATTATAATCCTCTCAGTTCCACTCCGTGGTGACTAAGTATTCAAATATATGAACCTATAGGACCAATCTTTTTTAATTAATTAATCATTTATTTATTTATTTGCTTATCTGTTTAGTGTGTTGGTGTTTTACCTGCCTGTGTGACTGTGTGTAGGTGTCAGACCCCTAGAACTGCAATTACAGGCAGTCGTGAGCTGCAGTGTGGGTGTTGGGAGTGGAACCTGGGTCCTCTGAAGAGCAGCCCGTGCTTTTAACCTTTGAGCCCTCTGCTCAGCTTCTAGAGGGCTGTTTTAATTCAAGCCACCCCAGTTTTTTTCTAGCACATTTAAGTCTTAGCAAATAAAGTGTAATTCTTTTTTTTAGGATTTTTATTTATTTATGTATATGAGTACTCTATTTGCATGTGTGCTTGCCTGACAGAAGAGGACATCAGATCCTATTATAGATGGTTGTGAGCCATCATGTGGTTGCTGGGAATCAAACTCAGGACTCCTGGAAGAGCAGCGGTGCTCTTTATCGCTGAGCCACCACTTCAACCCTAATGAAGTAATTTTTGAGTTGAAGATAGAGAGTGCTTGTCTTGGGTTCCTTCCCAGAACATCAAAAATTTATTTTGAGATTATAAGTACCTTTCTCCCTTTCCTCCCTCCAAAGCCTCTCATAAATCCCTCCCTACTCCTTCAAATTTCTTTTTTTTTTTGTTACTGTGTGCATGTATATATGCATAAGTATTCCTAAATATAACTTGATCAGTTTGTATAGTGTTACTTGTATGTATAACCAGTTGTATGAGATAACCAGTTGGTATCTCCCCCTGGAGACCGCCTCTCCGCCCAGCTCTCCTCAGTTGCCTATAGTTCTTTTTAGGGTTGAGGCCTTGTGGGCTTTTCTTAGTTCACTTTGGTGTATCCGTTGATGTCGTCCTTGTTCAGCTCACATTTGGGCAGTTTGTTTGTGAGACTTAATGGGTGTAACTTCTGATAATTGCTAGGGGACACAATCTCACAGAAAATTTAGTGATCTTCTGGCTCTTAAAATATTTCTGCTCCTCTCTTCTAAAATGATCCCTGAGCCTCAGATGCATGAGTATTTTGTAGATCTAGCCATTAGGACTGGGCTTCACAGCTCTGCATTTTGATTAGTTGTGATTTTCTGTAATGGTCTATTGCAAAGAGAAGTTTCCTTGACGAGTATATCTTATATGCTTATCTGTGAGTATAAGGACAAGTGTTCATAGGTGCTTGGGGATTATGCAGGGTTAGTAAATTAGTGAATGTGGATTGTCCTGTAATAGTCTTGCCTGTACTAGCACTGGATAGTTGATAGGTTCCAGTACTGGCCGTGGTTTCCCGTTCACTGAGTCTCAGATCCAATGAGAGAGCTGCTGGTTACTGCCACAGTCATGCCGCTGCTGCACCCTTGAGGTTGTTTTGCCATGTTGGTGCCTAATATGATTCATCTCTGTCACAGTGGAGAGAAATTTGTTTTGGTTCTTTTGGGTTTTTGTTTGTTTGTTTGTTTGTTTGGTTTTTGAGACAGAGTTTTTCTTTGTAGTCCTGGCTGCCCTTGAACTTGCTCTGCAGACCAGGCTGGCCTCAAACACAGAGATCCCCCTGCCTCTGTCTCCCTAGTACTGCGATTAAAGGCGTGTGCCACCACAGCCCGAGAGAAAAATTTTTAAAAGAATGTTTAATTCTTATGTCTGTAGTGTCCTGCTTGCATGTATGTATGTGCACCACGTGCATACCTGGTACCCAAGAAGGTAGGAAAAGGACATTGGCTCTCCTGGAACTGAAGTTATAGATATTTGTGAGGCATCATGTGGGTGCTAGAGTTGAGTCTAGGTTCTCTGTAAAACTAGCTGATGTTCTTAAGCACTAAGTCATTGCTCCCGGTCCCACAGAATGACAGTAAAACAAACAAACATAAGTGCTTTGTTACATGGTTGATTGTGGACTTTTACTAATTTAGTGGAATTTGATCAGGAAAATATCTGGGACAATTGAATAACAAGGTGAAGACCGCAAGCCAATACAGCCACTTGAACTTAAAATTGAATGCTAATAAACACTTATTTCCCAGTGACGTTAGTTGAATTCCAAGTGCTCAGCAGCAGTGTGGCTAGCGGCTCCCTGAGATAAGCAGATCAGGAGAGCACTGTGCCACTCAGAAAGTTCTGTTGGAGAGCGCTGCTCCAGAAGGGCTTCGACAGCACGGGCAAAGAAACTACAGCTTGAAGTATATCTTCACTCATTCAACAAGCTTTCCCGGCCCTTGATAATTAATCCATCTAGACTGTGTTGTTTGGGACATTGTCCCTTACACACCATCCCTCCTCATCTCTACACTTCCCTTTCACTGTGCCACAAGCCGTGCCTGTTAACTTTATTTTTGTGAATGTTTTTGTTTGTGACTGTTGAACTCTTGGGCTCAAACGATCCTTCCAGGTTACCTCCTGAGTATCCTGAGCTATTTAGGTAGGTAGTTCTTGGGAAATTTTCTTTTCACAAGGAACAGAGATTAACAATTCACTAATGATTAGATGCATCAGTAGAGCTAATGAGTCTTGCTGAGTCAGGCTTTCGTTATGGTATTTAGACCTGGTGTTTGTTAAGCTCCGTCTTTCAGGCATCGTAGGAGGAAGATGAGGTAAACTTGGAGTGGAGGCTGGAGCCTGGAGTCTGTGGTAAAAAGAGAGCAGCCACATGTGAAGTCTCTTCTCAAAGAATTCTGACGTCCCAGAAGCAGCAACAAAAACTTGTTAAGTAAAAGATGAAAAATGCTTAGGATTTTATTTGAAAATTCAGAATTGATAGAGATTTTTCTAGGAAAGTGGTGGGAATTGTATTGTGGGTAGTCATTATTTCAGGAGCTAGTGGTTAAGCCAGGCTTTGAAAAATGGTGTCTTTTTAAATGTTGGGCTGTGAAACCTGGGAAAGATCAATGTTCTCATGAAAAGAGTAGTGGGATTCAAGAAGTTGGAAAGGTGTGTCAGGGGCCAACTTTTGCAGGGCATTGGATAAACAGTGAAGGTTGTGTTCTGCAGGCCAGAGAGCAACATGGCTGACAGGTTCAGCCAAGGGAGTGGCTGACTGCCTTGTGTAATACATGCCTCAGTAACTGCAGTATAGGGCATAGATTTGGGAAGCCAGAGAGCAGGCTGTAACAATTGATGAGTCATTTGGTTAGAGACATTGGAGCCTCTGAGACTGATGTGAGAGAGACTGTGGAAGGAATAAAAACTTTTGAAACCTGCTTGGATATTGGAAAGATGTCTGGAGAGTTCTGGAAGGTGGAGAAGATGGCTGGGCTGCTAACAGGGGATCATAGCTAAGAACAAATACTTTTCATTGTAGAAGTGGAAACATGTTATTGGGTCACAGTTTCAGATTTTATTTGTGTCTCCTGGATCCATGCACTTCAGCAGAGTATCATGGCACAGGAGTGTATAGTAGAGGAGTTGTCCACTTAGTGGTTTACCAGGAAGCAGAGAATAAGAAGGAAGTGGTCACACACTCCCAAGCACTTGCTCCTAGTGACTTACTTCCTTCATCTAAGTCCTGCAACTTAAAGCTTCCACATTTTCTCCAAATGATGCCACTGTAAGGTTATGGGACATATTAAATAAATAATGATGATTAGGCATACGACATGTTATATGAAAGAGGTTTATTAGGCAGATATGAAGGGAGGAAGAGTAGGGAGAGGGAGGAGAACAGGACATGATGGTGGGAAAGACAGAGGAGAAAAAGAGAGAGAAGGGGTGCCCCGATAAAGAGGAGAAGGCCAAAAGGCCAAGAGAGAAGAGGGCAGGAGCAAGAGAGTGACCACATGGCCGGCTGGTCCCTTTAAGGAGCAGCAAGATAACCACGACTTCCAGGTGTGGCCACCTGGCCGGCGATACATGATGACATCATAGGTTACTAGGCAACCCAGAAGCAAGTTTGGTTCCAAAATCCTAACAGCCACTATCTGGGGACCAAGCTGAGAACAAATATCTGGACCTCACTTGGGGACTATCTTCAATTTTTTTTTTTTTCCTATTGCTGTGAAGATCCTATAGCCAGGGCAACTTAGAGAAGAGTTTATTGGGGCTTACAGTTAGGGGAAGCATGAGAGCAGGCAGGCAGGCAGGCAGGCATGGCACCGGACAGTAGCGGAGAGTTCACATTTCTATCCACACAGAAGCTGGAGGCAGACAGCTCACTGGGAATGGTTGGTGCTTTCTTTCGAAACCTTGATTGATACTCACCCCCAGTGACACACCTCCAAAATGGCCACCCTCTGAATCCTTTCCAGACAGTTCCACTAGCTGGGGACCAAGCATTCAACCATATATATGAGCCTGTAGGGGCCATTCTCATTTAGACCACCACAGGGACACGCTTTGCTGCTCCCAGCACACCACTAGGTGATTGTATCTAGCAGGAAACATTTCTAGGTTACAGCAGTTTCAGGGGAAACGAACCACTTAGGTAGTAGCCATTGCATTTTCTCCTATAAAACTAGTCATATCAGTGCTTTACAGTGTTGAAAACGTGTGGCATGCCACTTAGGCCGACAAAACAGTTACCTGAAATCAGGAAAACCTGTTTCATAGTCAGTACAAACTAGTATGTTAGGAATGAGAAAATGAATAAAACTGAAGCTTTGTGTTCAGTTTTGTTTGTTTGTTTGGTTGGTTTGGTTTTTGAGACAGGACCTCGCTATGTAGCCCTGGCTCAAGGGCTGGAAATTACTGTGTGTAGATAACCAGCCTCTGCCTCTGAAGTGCTAGGATTCAAGGTGTGCACCACCACACCTAGCTTTGCAGTTTTGTTTTTAATGTGACTTCCAGAAGAGAATGGTGCTGGCTTATCTCAGTTGTCAACTTGATGAGCTCTAAAGTCACCTGGCAATGGGCCTTTTGGCATACCTGTGGGAATTATCTTGATGAAGTTACTTGAAGTGAGAAGATCTGCTTCCTGGGTGGCATTGTCCCCTGGGTTGGGATTCTGGATTGTAGAAAAAGGGGAAAGTGAGCTCAACAGGAGCGTTCATTGCTCTCTGCTTCTTACGTGGATGCAAAGTGACCATCCACCTCAAGCTCCTGCTGCTGTTACTTCTCCACTCTGATGGATGCAGGTGACCTCACACTGTGAGCCAAAACTCTTTCCCCTTTAGTTGCTTTTGCAAAGAATTTTTATCACAACAACAAAGAAAGTAACAGGGGAACACTGGGGAAGGCAGAATTCTCAGCTAGCCATGTGTGTTGTGCTCTTCAGTGACCAGCTTTTCTGTCCTGCATTGCTCAGTAGCCAGGAGTCAACCCTGAGTCCCTTCCTTCTGCTGTCAGTCACCTCATCCTGTGGTTCCTATCAGCTCTTGCATCTCAGCTGGAAAGGCCAGAACATTAGATACATGGGGAAGCTTTTATTGAATCAGTTTCTAAGCAAATACCCCAGACTATGTATATTATGCTGTAACTTAAAATTTTTTTCTTGAGAGTTTATTCATTTTTATCTTGTATATGAGGATCTTGCCTGAATGTGTGCCGGTGTGTTGGTGCTTGTGGAGGCCAGAAGACAGTGTTGGAGTGGAGTTACACTCAGCAGTCACTTTCATCAGTGTTGGAGTAAAATTATTACTATTTTTTTAAAAAAAGCAAGCTTGATAACTCTTAGAATTTATCAAAGCATCCAAGGCTTGAACCCGCAATGGATCCTCTTACGTTGGTTTCCTGAATGCTGGGATGATGAGCATGAGCCACAGAGCCTGGCTTCCTAGATTATTTTTTTTAAGAGTGGAAACCTAGAATATTAAATATCTATTAATACCTGTTTTAGTTAGGGTTACTATTGCTGTTATAAAACACCATGACCAAAAGCAGCTTGGTCACTCACCTTCCATATAACAACTTGTATGGAAAGCAGTGAGGACGGGAACTCAAGCATGGCAGCAACCTGGAGGCAGGAGCTGGTGCAGAGGCCAGAGAAGTGCTGCTTACTGGTTGGCTCTTGTGGCTTGCTCAGCCTGCTTTCTTATAGGACTCAGGACTACCAGACCAGGGGTGGCACCACCCACAATAGGCTGGGCCCTCCCATATCAGTCACTAATTAAGAACATGCCCTACAGTCTTGCCAGTAGCCTGATCTTATAGAGGCATTTTCACAATTTAGGTTCCCTCCTATCAGATGACTGTAATTGTGTCAAGCTGACATAAAACTAGCCAGCATAGTACCATTATATATTTACTACTAGCTGGACAGTTTTCCATGAAAGGGCAAGATGCAGAAGAGCAGGGATGCTAGGACCCGGAGTACTCCTCTTGGCTACCCTCCCAGCAGTATTGTAGTTTTTGTCTGCTGCTTTCATAGGGTGCCAGCATGCATTTTCACCCATTAATACATTGTTATTCTCTTACTCTGATGAACAGGTGTTTACTGTCCTTGATTCATGAATACTCCTTTATCAAACTGATTGAATAAATCAGCCTGCACTCTCACAGGTCCAGGTGAGGAGCAGCAGTAGTAACTCAGTTCCAGTGACATATGCTTTTTTATTTTAATTGCCATGAGAAGAGAATGATGGTATATATGTTCTCACTGTAATGAAATGAAGTGTGTAGGAGATCCTGAGATGATGTTGGAGACAGAAATTATTCTTATAGCTCTTAAAATGCTATTTTCAATATAGCTTTAGTGCACTTTTACTTTTATTTAACTGGCATCATTAAAATAGATTAAGGATAGAGTAACTTAGTCAGTGTACTATATAGAAAAGTTTACTGTTAAAATCATGAGTACTGTGTAAGAATTATGAGTATAGAGAAAGGAAATGTGTGTGTTTGCTAATCATAAAAGACTTGTTAGCCTAGCATAGTGGTGTAAGCTTCTTGGGAGGCTGTGATGGATCTGTTAAGTCCATGAATGCTAGACTAGTCTGGGTAACATAGTGAGACTTCATCTCAATTTTAAAGGGGAGAGAAAAATGAACAGGGATATAGCTTAGTCATACAACAGTTGATTGTTATTCATGAGGCCGTTGGATTCAGTCTCAGTTACACACACACACACACACACTCACGCATACATGCACAGACTTTTTGAACCAGTGTAGTTTGGAACTGGAATAACAGAAGAGAATATAGACTAATGAATTAGATAATGATATTAAATCTTTGATATTCTGACATTACATTTTTCTATCAGATACTGTGGTATAGTGAAGATGGGTTTAGGTTTAAAAATCTGCTAGTTGAAGTGGCAAGATAGTTTGGTGGGTAGTAGAGGTACATGCTGACCTAAGTATGACAACACGTGTTCCATCCCTGGGATGCACATGGTAGAAGGAGAGAACCATTTTCTGAAAGTTGTCCTCTGATCTACTCATCCACATGTAAACCCACAAACGTGCACATACAGATATATTAGGCAGCTGTGGTTGTAAAAGATAAGAGACACTGTTAGGGAGGAGGGAAGGATTGGCCCGGAGCTGTGGTTCAATCCAGTACTTTTGCCTACTTGGAATATCAGTTTGATCCTTTGCACGGCATGAACCAGGTGCAGTGGTTCATACCTGTGTGCTTGGGAAGAAGGAACAAGAGCAACATTATTTTGGCTCAGGGATTAAGAAGGTGTAGTCCATACCTGACTGGCTTTCTTATTTCTGGGCCTGTGGTGAAGAAGATCATCAAGGAGGAAAGGTGTGGTAGAGCAGAGCTGCTCATCATCTCCCTGTGGCCTGGAAGAAGACAGTAAGAGGCTGTGAACATGTTCTATTTTCTTGTCTCTAGGATCCTACGTCTTCTAACAAGGTCCTGCCTCCAAAGGTTTCTGCCAGCTTCCAGTAATGCTGTAAAATTATAAATCCATCATCCGAGTCAACATAACTGCTCATCTTTCCATAGCATTACCAGCTGCTCACCATGCCCTCAACATATAAGTCTCTTAGGGACAAACTGTAACAGACCTGTCTTTACTTTCACCTGCTATTGTGTGATTTTAGGCAATGTATTTAACCTAAGTGGGTTTCAACTGGTAAGTAGCATGCTACTATAAATATAGCTAGACTTTGAGACAATGAATGTGAAAAACTTAATTATCATAGAAATAATTCAAATTAGGTAGGTGCCTGGGGTTTTGGTGGTAAAAAGTGCTTGCTATTCAAGCCTGATGGCCTGAGTTTGTATCCCCAGAACCCATGTAAAAGCTGAATGCACAGACCGGAGAGACGTTGTAGCTGCTGGGAACTCTTGCTGCCAGGGGTGCTGATGTTCCCAGCACCTATGTCAAGTGGCTCACAACTGCCTGAGACTCCGGTTCCTAGGCACTTGCACTCACATGAACATTCCCATGTGCAGACTCACCCTACATATAATTAAAAATAGTGAAAATATCTTTTTTAAAAGCTGCATGTTATCAGTGTGCAGTGGCACACACCTTTAATCCTAGCACTCAGGAGGCAGAGGCAGTGGAACTCTGTGAATTGGAGGCCAGCCTGGTCTATAAAGCGAGTCCAGGACAGCCAACGCTACACACACACACATACACATACACACACAGCTGCATGTAGTGGTAATCTCACCACTTGGGGTAGGGATAAAAGCATACATGTGTATCCAAAAAATATTGCTGTTTTTGTGAATTTGTTTTTAGCTGAGAGTAACCTTGAACTTCTGGTCCTCCAACTTCCCATCATTGATCTATGTCTTCAGCTCTCTACTTAAAGAGAGTCTTTTAACTTGTCCAGGCAAGCCTTGAACCCATGTCTACTATCTTGGCTTCCTTTGTAGCTGGACTACAGTCTTTTAGCACCAGGTCCAGCTTTCTCCTTTCTCTTTTATTCTATAGAGCTGTTGATGGTTATTCAGCAAGAAGTTATTACAGGGACTGCAGAGATGGCTAAGAACTCTTACTTCACTTCCAGAAGACCCGAGTTTGGCTCCCAGTACCCACATCAGGAGGCTCACAACTTACTGTACTCCAATTCTAGGGTATCCAGCACCTCTAGCCTCCTTTTCAGGCACCTGTACTCATGTGCACAAACTGCAAATGCACACACATTGTTGTTATAAACAATGATGGTGAAAATTCCAACCGTCTATTTTACCTATAAGGACTCAGGAGCCAGATGCTGGGTGAAAACCTGCTAGCTCAGAGAGGCAGAGAAAGCACCCAGCTGACCTTCTTTCTCAGCTCATGTCTGGATGGAAAAAACCCAAAAGGCTCAACTGACAGCCCAGGAGGAAAAGGCCAAAAACCCAAGGCCAAAGTCTTGCTGGCTCAAAGCTCAAAAAGCCAGGATGCTGAGGAGCTGAAGCCTAAGCTAAAGCCAGAGCTTGAGCTAAAAGCCCTGCTTCTTCTACATGTTATCTTAAACACTCCTCAACTCAAAGTCCTCCCCTCTCTTTAGTCCCTGGCAGCTGGTTTCTTGCTCCGCCTCTTGACCTATGTTTAACTTTATTAGATCTGGTGTGCAGAGAGCTTTTGGATAAAGGTGTGTGCTAGGGCTGGGTGAACCACAGCCGTAATCACCTGTTTACAATAAACAGAAAGGATTAAAGGTGTGTTAGGGCTCAACCAAACCAAACAGGATTTTACAGTTCACAATTTGGGGGTTCACAATGGGATCAAATATCCTGCAACAACACACACTTTCATGTAATTTAAAATAATAAAAATATTTTTAAAAAGTTATTAGAGATTTAAACTCTTGTCTGTTATGCAGCTTGTTTTTTGTAAGGATAGGTATATCAGTTCCAGTGGCAGCTGTAACAAATTTACAAAAACTGGGGCCTTAAAACAGATGGGCTAGGCATGATAGCACACAACTTTAATCCAGGACCATTACTCTGGAGATAGAGGCAGATCTTTTTGAGTTCAAAGGCTAGCTTGGTCTACAAAGAAAATTCCAGGACAGCAGAGAGCCCCTGTCTTGAAAAACAAAACAGAAATGTAAGTGGCCAATGGCTTGCCACCAACCCTGAGCCTGAGTTTGGCTCTTGGAAGTCACATGGTTGAGAGAACCAATTTCCTGCAAGCTGTCCTTGGATCACACATGTGCCATGGAACTCCAGTGCCTAGCCCACCCCTGCCCCCAAGGTTGATTTGTTTGTTTGTTGGGACAAGGTCTTACTAGCTCTTCCCTGCTAGCCTCTGCTTCCCAAGTGCTGGGGTTCAAAGCATGACTTTACCATGCCTGGCTACTTTTTAAAAAAAACACAATTGTATTCTGTCATGAGTCTGGAGGACAGAATAGCCTGAAATTAGTAACCATTTACTCAAAACCATGGTACAGGGCCAATCTCCTGTGTTGCAGGATATTTGATCTCATTGTGACTCCTGAGTTGTGAACTGTAAAAATGTGTTTCCTGTTTGTTGTGGCTTAGCCCTAACATACAGCTTTAAACCAGTAGCTTTATGGTTGTTGTAAACAGGTGCTTGTGATGTGACTTAGCTCTAGCACACACCTTTAATGCAAAAGCTTTCAGTAAAAAGGATTAAATAAAGTTAATCCTAAAACAGGAAGTGGAGCAAGCAACCAGATGACAGGAAGTAAACATGGGAAAAAAGCTGTAAAGAGAGGAAATCTGGAGGACAGTTAGACACACAGGAAGTAGAAAGGAGGGGCATAGGGTTGAAGGGTATCCTGGAGAAAAAAATTTTTCCTTGTGGGGCATCAGCTGAGGAGGAAGGTCAGCTGGGTGCTGTCTCTGCCTCTCTGAGCTTAGTGGCCTTCACATCAGCATCTGCCTCCTGAGTCTTTATTAGTAAAATTGAACGCTTGGGATTTTATATAAAAACAACACTCCCCTGTCTCTAGGAAAATAGTATGTTTCTTTAAACAGTTTTTAAATGTAAAAACCATTTTCTTTATTTGTATATGTGTGAATGCAGTGCTTGCAGAGGGCAGAGACACCATGCTTCTTTAGAGCTGGAGTTGCTGGCAGTGTGAGCTGCCCCCGGGGGTGCCGAGAGTTGACATCTTCTGCACATGTAGTATACACTGTCATCACCGAGATTTGTCTCGCCAGCTAGTGTTTTAAAATTTATTTTATGTATATGAGTGTTCTATCTGCATTTACACCTGCCAGACGAGGGAATCAGGTCACCTTATAGATGGTTGTGAGCCACTGTGTGGTTGCTGGGAATTGAACTCATGACCTTTGGAAGAGTAGGCAGTGCTCTTAACCACTGAGCCATCTCTCCAGCTAGTTGTTGTTTTGTTTGTTTGTTTGTTTTTCTCTTGTTTTCTTGATAATGTCTCACTATTTAGTTCTGACTGTTATGGAACCAGGCAAGCCTCAACTCATGTAGCTCTGCCTGCCTCTGCCTCATGTGGGGTTTAAAGGTGTTTGCCACTGTCCACTTGGTAATCTGGTTCTTGACTGCTGACGTCTCTTTGTAGTACCGTTGCTGCAGTCTTCACATGGCCTTCTGCCTCTATGTATCAAATCTCCCTCTGCTTTTTGTGTTCATACTTGAATTTTGAAAATTCCTGTTTGAAAGTCAGAGGCAAAATTTATTCAAAGCTGACAATTTTATTAGAGTATAAAAGGAAAGGCCAGGGAGGCAAGCTGTAACTCTCAAAGCTTTTGAAGGACTAGGATGGAGAAGAGAAAGGAAAAAAAAAACCCAAACTCTTGTGCTTTGAGTTAAGCCTGCGTAGAAGTCAGCTACATGGCAGGGAGGGGTCTTTAGAAAAAAAAAACCAAGGAAGTCCAAAGTACCAAAACCAAACAACAGCTAAAACATCAGTTCTGGTCAGCATCTGAAAGAGACTGGCACAACAGAAAGAAAAAAGTGAAGTTGCATCTTTGTGGCTCAGGACCAGAAAGACGAGCATATCTAGCCCATCATCACAGCTACTGCTTTGCTCCTTCCCGAAACTCGGAGTCTGCCTCTGAGCTGCAGCCTCAGGCCACCGCACACTGCAGGCACTGTTCACAGGGACTTATATTTTACTTGTTCAGTTGTAAGATTTCTAAAGTACCTTTATATTATTTCAGAGCTTGTGGAGTGTGCCGTACAGGTCATAGAGCTATAGAAAGAAAGAAGTCACTTCCTGTACTAAAATTTACTGAGGAAACCAAAATATCAAATTAGGAAGTTTGTGTTTAAAAATTACTGTTTGGGTGGGTGCATGCCTTGGAATTCAGAAACTAGCTTGCAAAAGTTGGATCTTTCTTTCTGAGTTTGATCCCCAGAAGAGGGAATGGAAAACCACACCTGTGGGCTCTGGGGATCAAACTCAGCTTGGCATGGGAAGTGCCTCTCCCTCTCCCCATGGAGCCATCATGCTAGCCTGGAAATGTATACTTTGTAGGCAGTGGGAAACAATTAGGGTAGGTTGGTTGGTTATTTTGTGTTTTGGAAATATTGATAAAATGAACTAGGAAACTAAGAAGGGTAATTGGTTACATGTGTGTGAATGGTGCTAAAACTTCAAGAAAATGTTACATTAGAGTTCAGATCAGCAGGAAACCTCCATTCCAGAGAAAGATGTGGGCATCTTTAGCTTTATTGAGGGATAACTGATTAGACAAAATTCATTGTTTTCACTGTTAGTTGACAGATATCTGCAGTCAGGTTACCTCTGCCATAATTACGATGGAAGATTTCTCACCCTGCAAGTGTTACCTTGAGTGTCTTTGAAATCATTCTCAAGCACATGGCCTCTGGCACTCTTTCTGTCCTTATCCATTGTGTTCATGTGGGATCATGCAGTATGTAGTGTGGCTGCTTTTTCTTTCACTTAACACAGTGCTGTTGAGGTGAATCCATGCTATTGCATTATTTTCTTAATTTTATTTTATTTTTATTAATTACAGTTTATTCACTTTGTATCCCAGCTGTAGCCGCCTCCCAACCCCGTCCTCCCTCTTCTTCTCCTATGCCCCTCCCGCTTTTGCATTATTGTTTTTTATTAGCAAGGAGTATTTCACTGTGCATGTCTAACAATTGTAACCATTTCCCAGCTAGATTTTGAGATGTTTGCAGTTTTTGTGAGTACAACTTTATTGAATGTTTAGATACAGGTCTTCATGTGGACATATGTTTCACTTTTTAACAAGCTTGTTGGATAATGACCTCAGCCAGATGTCATTTGGGGCTCATGGGAACCTGAATTGAGGTAGGTGGCAGGGTGGGAAAGACACTGTCCTGGCTTAGCTCTTGCTTTCTGAGTGACCTGAGGCAAGTCAGTTAACTCGTCTACACTGCTTTTGCTCAGGGGTTAGACAGGAACAGTGATATCCAGCACTAAGTTGTTGCTATGATTAAACGAGTTGACTTGGAAAGTGTCTATGTCTTGAATGTTAGACATTACCCTTCCTTCCACCTTCTGCTTGAGGTAGGTCACACAAACATTGCTGACTAGTCTGTTTAACTCCCCAGGCATCTCCCTGGGGTGATGTTTCTTTGGTCAGACCATTTTACACAGTGGCTGTGCCCTCATATTCCCAAGAGCAGCATAAGAACTTTTATTTATTCTTTTCTGTGTCCGTATTTTTAATTTTTGGTGTTTGTTTTTCTCTTTTATGTTTACCAAATGTTTCTTTTCTTTGAAGTATGCTAAGTGCCCCTCCCCCTTTAGTGTGTTGTCTGGTTAAGCCACAAGTTTTATTGGATATTTTTTTACAGTCTTTGACTTAACTTTCATATTCTTGTGTCTTTTGAAGGAATTTTAACAAATAAGTTAAAAAATATAAAAAATAGAGGCCAGATTATCATTTTTATCCAAATCTTTATTTTTTTTTTTTTGGTCCAGCTTAAGACATATTTGCAGAGCCCAGTGGCACATATCTTTAATATCAGTATTCTAGAAGCAGAGGCAGTCAGATGTCTCTGTGTCAGAGTCCAGCCTGATCGACATAGTTAAGGGTCAGCCAAGGATACATAGTGAGGCCCTGTCTCAAAAAAGTAAAAAAGTGAATCTTTGCCTAATGGGAAGCTAATATTATTTTTGTGTGTTTTTTAGGCATATATTCTATAGGTTCATTCTATTATTTTGAGTTCATTTCTGTATACAGCGAGATAAAAGTTGGGGTTTGTGTTTTCATGTGGCTATCAATTTGCTCTAGACTGTTCTTGCTTATTGAAGTATTGTGTCACCGTTGCTGAGCTATTAGCTGTGCTTGTGAAGGTTTGTTCTTAAGGGTGTTTGTTGTTTGTATTGCATTTCTCTAAAATCTGTGTTGATGCTGTCTTAATTACTGTAGCTCAGCCCCTGGCAGGCTGCAGCACTTGAGAAAATGGGCCTTGCACCTTGACTGGGCAGCACAGTGGAGCTGGCTCTGGAGGTATGGGTACCAGTGAGCTGGCAGGAGAGCTGCCCCTGCCTCCAGCTGGCAGCAGCATTGGGTGGCCTGGCCGGGGCGGTGCTGGAGGACTCGCTCTGGGGGTGTGGCCAGCTCTGCTCCCACCCAGGCCCAGATCCAGGGCTCAGAGCTGGCCCCTCCCGAAATCTATATCATCTGTGAATGGTTGGGATGTATGAAAGGCCCAGTCTTGCTGCTCCAAAGCTGTAGGATCTCCACAACACAGGCAACAGCAGGATGACCAGAGAGCAGTCCCAGTGATCCAATATTGATGGTGTAGAAGCCAGACTCATTGCAGTGAACATTTACAAGTGAAGATGTGTGCACAGAGGGATATATTGTGACACACTGTGACACACTACAGCTTCCACAGTGAGATATTTTCTCTCCTCCTCCTCTTCTTCTTTTATTTATTTATTTGTTTGTTTGTTTATTTTTTGTGGCAGGGTTTCTCTATGTAGCCTTGGTTGTCCTGGACTTGCTTTGTAGACCAGGCTCGCCTTGAACTCACAGCTATCCATCTGCCTCTGCCTCCCTGCTCGCTGGGATCACTTGCACCCAGCTTAATGAGATGTTTTCTATGCTTTTTTTTTTTTTTGGTGTGTGTGTGTGTGTGTTTTGATGGGGATTGCCAGGCCAAAGGGCAGATATGTAGGATAGGGAGATAAGTAGGAATGGAGTGCATGATGTGAAACCCAAAAAGAATAAAAAATTAAAAAAGAAAAGAAGATAAGAGATGGTACGTGGCTTAAGGGCAAATGCTGATGTAAGGGGCATGCAGTCCTAGGGAAAAGACGACACACGTCCAAGACATGAGTGCAGGTTTCTCAAGAGAGTTGGGCTTGGGAGCTGTATAGTGGTAGTGTGTTTTAAGTTACATTGCTTAAGAGAAATACTTTACAGCAAGATTTAAAGATTAAGTGAAGGGACTAGGTCTGGTGGTGCACGCCTTTAATCTCAGCACTCAGGAGGCAGAGGCAGGATAATCTCTGAGTTTGAGGCCAGCCTGGTCTATGTACTTCCAGGATAGCCAGGGCTATGTAGAGAGCCTGTTTTAAACAAACAAACAAATAAGGTATAGAGGAATTTTAATTCAGAATGAGAATTGCTGCTCTGGCAAGAGATCACATCCAAAGACCTCTGGGTCTGTGTGATCTGGCTGGAATACAAACACGCCTGTAATCCAGGAGACAGAGGCAAGCAGACCGGAGTTCAAGGCCAGCCTGGTATAGAGCAACTTCCAGATAAAGAAAAGCTTGGGTCCAGGTGTGGTGGTACATACATACCTTTAATCCCAAATAATAAGGTAAAGTTTGTAGAAGGAAGCATCCCTATTTGGAAGTGATGTCTAATTGAGTGGCAGAAAAAGTGACAAATCAAAGAGATTTGATGGACTAGGATAAACCCAACTCTGGTGAGAGCACTTAAGGGAGCGACACAGTGAGGGGAGAGGGTCCAGTTTCACCCAGACGGTGATAGAGAGACAGGTCGCAGAGAGAGCTCAGGCCAGGGATGAGCCAGGAGATTAGAGCAGATTGCTGGAGTTAGTTTGAGGCCAAACAGAGCAATTCAGGGGCTAAGAGAAACGCCAGATTGAGTAAATTAGCTGGGAGAGGAGTTTGAGCCAGAACAGCTGAATTGGATGGGTTTATTAAGTAGTAAGTCTCGGAGGCTGAAAACATTGTAGGCCTAGGTTAGATTGTGTGGAGGCAAAGCTTCCTTTAGTAATTAAAATTGTCAGGTGGTTTTATGAGGCGTATTTTTTGGCTTTAGGGATAAATTCATAGGATTAAACCCAAGGTCACAAACATTCTGGCCCTAAGTAAACAAAATATGTTTTCAACATTCTTGTTGCAATGTCTAGATAACTATCTCAGTAGGCAAATTTGCGTTTCTTGTTTGTGTGGAATGTAAACTGAATTTCAGGGTGAGATTTTTCTATTTATCCACCTTGATATCTCCCTGGTCTATGAGGTAGAGTTTGTCTTTCTCGTGCTAGGGTTGCATTCTCTGTGCCTTGAAGGTCAGGAGTTGTACTTTTTTGGCTCTTTAGTCTTGAGTCACTATGAAGAGTTCTTGAGAGCCAGTGATCTGAGCCTAACTCAAGGTGCTTAGTGTAATTTTAAGTCCAGCCAGCTGTTTTTGTTGTTGTTTGGTTTGGTTTTTTTGTGGCGGCGGCGGCAGCGGCACACACCTTTAATCCCAGCACTTGGCAGAAGCTGGTGGATCTCAGCATTTGAGATCATCCTGGTTTATAGAGCAGGTTCCAGGGCAGCCAGGACTACACAGAGAAGCCCCGTCTTGAAAAACAAAAACAAAAAAGAAAAGAAAATGTTGGGGTGGCTGGAGAGGTGGCCCAGCAGTTAAGAGCACTTGCTGCTTAACCCAGGAGACCGGGGTTCCGTTCCCAGCGCCGAGAGTGCTAACACCTGTCTTTAACTTTACTATTAGGGGATCTGGTGCCCTCCTGACCTGTGTATGCATGCAGTATACATACATATATACTTACTTACATATATGCATGCAGGCAGGCAAATAACTCATACATATACAAATAAATACATATTTTTAAAAGAAATATTTGGTTTTGATATTTGTAGGACAAATAATTGCAGAATAAGGAAAAATGTTAATGTCATCTTGTAAATTCTTTTCATTTTTATTTTTCTGGGAATATTGACTTATACCTGGGACTGGGTGAGCATCCATTTCTTTACTCCAAGAATTTATTGAATGTGCATACTGTAAATGAGGAGAAATAGTGGCTATATATATATATATATATATATGTGTCTGTCTATCTATCTATCTATCTATCTATCTATCTATCTATCTATCTATATATATATAATGTGTGTATAGGAATGAAGATCATAGTGTATTAGCATTTAAAGTATGTCTTTTAAAACACTTCTTTTCACTTTTTCTAATTATGAAAGCAGGACATATTTGTTATAAAATGACAAACAGAAAGTACAAAAAAAGATGTCATTTTTCAGAAGACTTGTTATTTGGTATATAATTTGCCTTTTACTCTACACATATATGAATATTTACATTAAATTAGAATTATAAAATGTTTAGTTTTACATCCTGCTTATTTAAATCTTTTTGCATTTTGTATGTGTGTGTCTGTGTGTGTATGTATTATGCATATGTCTGAGTCCATGCCATATATAGAGAAAGATCAGAGGACAACCCAGGGGTGTTGGTTCTTTCCACCATGTGAGTCCTGGGGATCAAACTCAAGTTGTCAGGCTCAGCAGCAACTGCCTTTACCCATTGAGCCATCTCACTGCCCCCACCCTTGTCTGTCTGTCTGTCTCTCTCTCTGTGCAGCCCTGACTGTCCTGGAACTTGCTCTGTGCACCAGGCTGGCTTCAAACTCACAGAGATCTGCCTGCTTCTGCCTTCCAAGTGCTGGGATTAAAGATAGGCACCATCGCTATCTAAGAGGCACATGCTTGTTGAACTTGTGATTTCTCTTGTTTGAGCCTCTCAGGTAGTAGAATGCTTCATATTTTGTTTTCTTTTTTCATCTCAGGTAGTAGAATGCTTCATATTTTGTTTTCTTTTTTCAATTGCATTTTTTTGGTTATTTATTTTGTGGGTTGAGTCTGTATGTGTGTAGGCATGTGCATGTCATGGTGTCTGTGTTGAAGGTCAGAGGAGTAAGTTCTTGCCTTCTGTCATGCGGGTCCTAGGGATTGATCTCAGGTCCTCAGGCTGTGCTTGCAAGTGCTTTTATTTTCTGAGCCATCTTGATAGCCTACAAAGTCATACGTGATTCTTTCAGATTATGCAGAAACAGACCACATGGCTAGGGAAATGGTGAATGTGATTTGCCTTGCACCTGCCATGTAAATTTTCTTTGTTTCTCTTGCAGAGGAGGTGGCCAAGTTGGAGAAGCATTTGATGCTTCTAAGACAAGAGTATGTCAAGCTGCAGAAGAAACTGGCAGAAACAGAGAAAAGATGCTCACTTTTGGCTGCACAAGCAAACAAGGAGAATAGCAGTGAGTCCTTCATCAGCCGCTTGCTGGCCATAGTGGCAGGTCTCTATGAGCAAGAACAGTACAGGTGAGCCTCTGGAACCAGAAGCTGGACCTTCTGTTTCATCTCTGGCCATTTCAAATACATTGCAGTGTCTTGTCATTTTCTCTTATTTTGTACTCCTTGGGGTTGAAACAGGCGCTGTATATGCTGGGCAAGTGCTGCAGTGCTGAGCTGGAGCCTCGGCTCTTTTCCCCCTTGTTCTGGGACAGTGTCTCACTAGGTTGGCCAGGCTGCCATTGAACTCGTGATTTCTTCTGTTTGAGCCTCTGAGGTAGACAGACTTAGACCTGCCTACATTCTGGCTTCTCGTTCATTTTCTTGCTAAATTTACTTCTCTCTAATCAGAATTATCAGCGGTGAACCAGATGTGGTAGCTCAAATTTGTAGTCTCAGTACTGAGACCACTAAGAGGATTATCAAAAGTTTGAGGCCAGCCTCAGCTACATAGTGAGGGCCACTGTAAGTGTGGGCTATATGAGACTGAGCCCTTATTTCATAAAAACAAAAATAAGAGCTGGACTGATGTCAGTAAGGTACACAGAACCTGAGTTTGACCCAAGAACCCATATGAAAAAAAGTTGGAGCCTGATGGCAGGCACCTAGAGACAGGCAGACCCTGGGGCTCACTGCCCAGCAAGCCTGGCCTGAGTGCGTGTGTTCAGGGAAGTGAGGCCCAGTAACAGGTAGATGGCAGCTGAAGAATGGTACCACAGGTGCCTCTCTGGCTTCCGCATGCTCCCCTGTGCCTCAAACCAACACCAATGAAAAGATTGGCAGTGTCCGTATCTGCTAGAGGCTACTTACTAGCTCTTTGCCTTCAAGCTATGGCTCTTTAGGTTCCTGATCTACAACAAGGGGTGATCAGTACCACTCAGTTTAGGGTTGGAATGAAGATTAAATTAAGTCGTAGATGTTTAACACTTAGAATAGTTGATACATAACAAGGATTGTTTTCAGTTCTTTCTCTCTCTTTCCTTCCTTCCTTCCTTCCTTCCTTCCTTCCTTCCTTCCTTCCTTCCTTCCTTCCTTCCTTTCTTTCTTTCTTTCTTTCTTTCTTTCTTTCTTTCTTTCTTTCCTCCTTTCTTCCTTCCTTCCCTCCATTAGTTAGTTAGTTAGTTAGAGCTGGAGTCTCACTAAATGTCCCTGGCTGACTTGGAACCTGCTATGTAGATCAGATTAGCCTCAAACTCGGAGATCCTCCTCCTTCCTGAATATTGGAATTACTGGAATATAGTAGTTATTTTTTAGGCAAGGTCTTCTATAGCTCAAGATGGCCCTGAATTTGCCTTGGTTAAGGATAACCTTGAATTTTTTTGATCCTTTTGTCTGCTACTTCTCCAATGTTGCAGTTTTGCTAAATGCCACATTTTGGTACTTTTCTTTGTTGCCCACCATGGCTGGCCATATGGCACAATCCTGTCAGCACAGTGGGTCATCATGATGTTTCAGTTAATTGCTTTTTTCCTTAGCATTTGACATTTCAAAGTAAACATACATATCTTTGGGGGAATTTTTTTAATAGAGTGATATGCAGGAAATATTCCTCCTCTTCTTTCTTGTTTGCTTTTTTCCAGACAGTATCTTGCTATGTAGCCCAGATTGTGTTCTCAGCATGCTGAGATTTTATGATGTGCCACCCAGCCCTGACCTCTTTACTGATAAATGGTTGGATAATAAATGGCTAGTTGTAGGTCTGAATGTTTCTGATTGAGACAGGAGTCTGGGTATTAGGTTTTGTTTTCTTGACTGATTTGTGTGAACTAATTTGTTCATAGTCCCTCTGTTTAACATTGTTTGATGTTATTGTGGAACAAAGCAATAGCATAGTCTCACAGCTTTAGTTGTCCCCTTTCCTACCCTGCTGGTTGATTTTGATACAGTCTGCATAAGGCATCCTATCGTTTGTGTATAACTATTAATCATCCTCTTTAACTTGTAGGTTCACCACAAGAATCCTGTTAGAGATATGTGAGAGTTGAGCATCCCATGGAATTGAGGTAGAAGTTAAAATAGTCCCAGCAACACAGGAGGATGGTCCAGCATATGGAAATGCCACTATGATTTATTTTTTCTTTTGCAGTTTCATGTTGATAATCATATTCCATGTGGGAATAATATTAATATTCTTATTCAGGTGGGAATCCTAGCTTACCTAGTTAGGATGACATTTTTCTTTCTCTATCTTTGGCTATTTTCCTCATCAGTGATTTGAAGATCAAGGTTGGGGCCAGGCACATCCGCGCCCACAAGTTTGTCCTGGCTGCCCGCAGTGACAGCTGGAGCCTGTCCGACTTGTCCTCCACGGAGGAGCTGGACCTGTCAGGTGAGTCTGACTGTCAGAGCGCAGAAGGACCACCCAAGACTCAGCAGAGCGCTATCACGTGTCACTTTGAAACACTTAGAGCATAATGAAAGTAAAACACTTACCAGGTGACAGGAGACATGAAGGACTGAGACAAGATGCCTCTTTAAATTAGCTGTTCTTTTTTTTTATTTTTAAATTTTATTTTAATATATGTGTGTGGGGGTTTTGTATGCATTTCTGTCTGTGCACTACACGCATGCAGTGCCCAAGGAGGTGAGAAGAGGGGGTCAGACCCCTTGGAACTGGAGTCACAGATGGTCGTGATCCACCTCGTGGGTGCTGGGGATTGAACCCAGATCTTCGGGTGCTCTTTACCACTGAGCCATCTCTCCAGTCCCAGGTTGTTCTCTATGATTATATTTAATCCTTGGATAACAAGTCATAAATATTTGAGTATCTATTATGTTCTTAGATTTAGAAAATATAACTATCAATAAGCTTATATCTTTAAAATTATTATCATTATGTGCACATGTGTTTGGAGGTCCAACTTTGTGGAGTTCAAGGGATTGAACTCTGGTTTCTATGTTTGAGTGGCAAGCATATTTACCTGCTGAGTCATCTTGCCAGGCCAGCTGATGTGTTGTTGTTGTTGTTGTTTGCATGTGGTGTATGTACATGTCCTTGGAGGTGTATGTGTATGTGTGTGGGATCCAGAGTTGATGCCACATCACTTCCTTCTTTGTATTGATTGATTGAAGACAGGGACTCATCATGTAGCCCAGGCTGGCCTGGAACTCAGCTATGCCCACTTCTGTCTTTTGACAACTAGAATTAAAGGTATACTGCTGCTTTTACCATTTTTCTCTAAATATGTTGTGTGTGTGCACACACACCTGAGGGTGCGTGCACGCATGCGTGCGTGCGTGCGTGTGTGTGTGTGTGTGTGTGTCTGTAGGTCAGAGATCTGCTTATAGGAATTAGTTCTCTCGTTCTACCATGTAGGTTCCAGTTGATTGAACTCAGATTGTCAGTTTTGGCAACAAGTGTCTTAAACGGTGAGCCATCTCTCTGGCCCATGGTAGTTTTCTATAACACAAAAAGATGGCTGTCAGTGTTTAGAATTTTAGTAGTACTTGTGAGAGATGGTGAATGTTAATTTGTTTCAACATGGTAATTTCACCTCCACCCCATGTCTTGGAACTCTCTGTGGACTAGGCTGTCCTCAAACTTAGATATTCATCTGTTTCTGCCTTCTAAGGTCTAGGATAAAAGGTGATAATACCACCATGCTCAGCTCACTATTGTAACTTTATAAAAAAGGATTTATTTCATCTTTTTAAATATTTATTTTTATTTTTTACATTGTGTTGTGTCTATATATGGGTATGTGCATGAGAGTACAGTGCCCTTGGAGGCATCAGATATCCCTATAGCTGCAGTAACAGGGTTGTGAGCTACCTGATACGGGTTCTGGGAACCTAACTTGGGTTGTCTGCAGTAATAATATGTGCTTCTAACTACTGATGCATCTCTTCAGCCTGACTTATTTTTAGTATGTATGTGTTTGTGTGTTGGTACATGAGTGTGTGAATGGGTACCCAGGGAGACAGATCTCCCAGAAGCTGGAGCTAGTATGTGGTTGTGAGTCTCTTTGTGTGAGTACTGAGAACCAAACTCAGGTGGTCTATAAAGGCAGTATATGCTCTTAATTGCCGACCTAATTGCACCATTTAAGACTCTCCAGCGCCACTATATATAGTTAGTTTTGTATGTGCATCTCAATTTATTTATTTGAGATGTCTCACTGTATAGACCATGCTAGTCTTGAACCCACCATGCCCAGCTATATGTGTATCTCCTAATAATATGCTAGGTACCTTAAACATATGTAGTAAACTTTAAAAAAAAAAAAATTAATAGGGCCAGGGAGATGGCTCAGTGAGTAAAGGCATTTACCATCAAACCTAATAACTTGAATTTGATCTCCAGGGTCCACATATTAGAAGAAAAGAGCTTCACATCAAGTTGTCCTCTAATCTCTACCTATGTATCATGGCATGTGTGCTCATTGTACACATACACAAGTAAAGTAATTTCAAGAAATGTTTTAATTTAATAGATATACCAAATTATATATACTGATATTATGCTTTTAAAAAAACTGTATTTATATGAGTGATCTGTCTTTACCCGTATTGGAAGAGGAAATTGGAGCCCATTACAGATGGTTATGACCCACCATGTGCTTGCTGGGAATTGAATTTAGGATTTCTGGAAGAGCAGCCAGTGCTCTTAATCTGTGAGCCGTCTCTCAATTTCTGATATTGTTTTATGTTACAGTGAATTTATAGTTTTGGCTAAATGTGGAAGTAAATGGACTGAAAACATTGCTTTCAAAAGTTCACCTGAAATCGTATTGATTAGGACTTGCTTAACTGCTCTTGAAAACAAGGCATGAAATAGAGTTTTCATTGAACTTTGCTGTTGGTAATTACTGCAAGAATGACGACATGGAGACTGTCAGGGTATAACAGAGGACACCGTGCCAGGAGTGCCCCTAAGCAAGCAGATTGCTTGCTTAGCATGCATGTGTTCATGCCTGTGTCCCTGGTTTGATCGGGAACACTAGGAGAGAGACGGAAGATGGAAATGATTGACTATGAAACTTCTATTGAGGTGTCTTTGTTCAGAGGCTTACCAGTGTAGGTCTATTTCCGTGTGCAGTGACAGGAAAGGAACACCGAAAGCCGAATGATTATAGTGCAGTCTTTGCTGTAGAGCTCATACTCTGGGGAAGTAATGGACTGTTAACAAATCATTTTGGGCCAGGGCCATGAATATAGCAATGTAGTTACCCTTTGGGCTTGCTGCAGCAGACATTTGAATTGGGTTAATAAGGGGTCCCAGAGGTGCCTCACACTTGAGCAGTGTAGCAAGAGTCGGTGTGATCTCCTGGAGTTAGGAGAACAGAGCTTTCAAGTTTCTTGTTGTGTCTTTTAATTGTTGTTGTTTTTCGAGACAGAGTTTCTCTGTGTAGCCTTGGCTTAAAGCTCTTAATTCTCCCCTGTGAGCACAAATAAACACACATAAATGCAGATGTGTGTGCACCATTCACACCTGTGTGCAAAGTCTCTACCGTAAGACCTCAGCCCATGTGTGTATACTCGGAGCTGCGGCTTTTCTTTTTAAAAATATGATCTTTGAAGTTGCGTGTCTCTGACCACCTATAGAATAAAATTAGGATTATTTCCAAGAACCATTTGATGAAGTGTTCTTCACCAAATGTGTGGTAGTATTATAAAAACTAGAAAGGATGATAAAATTTGAAAATTATTCACATTTGTGAGAAAGATGTTAAGCAGGCTACCACCTTTTGATTTTTCAGTTATCAAAAATTTTGATGTCAGCAGTTGCGAGACTCATGAAATATACTTTGGTACATTGTCAGTAACATTCTGGTCAGGGCTCTATGAGACCCTGTTGTTTTATGACGCAGTGTATATCTGTCTCAGGGAATATAGTGTGTGTGTGTGGAAGGAGAATGCACTGCAGTCACTGGATGTAATGCTTTGCTTATTTACATTACTGCTAGCAAGCACTCCACCACCGAGCTGCACGTCTACCCTATCCACCCACCCACCCACCCACCCACACATCCACGCATTCATTCATTCATTCATTCATTCATTCATTCATTCATTCATTCATTCATTCATTCATTCATTCATTCATTCATTCATTCATTCATTCGAGGTACAGTCGTGCTGTGTTACCCAGGCTGGCGTGGCTCACTATGCAGTTGAGACTGATCTTCAACTTATCATCCTCCTGCCTGTATTATATAATAGATGAATATTTGATAATCCAGTACTGTAGAGTGGATCACCTGTGTGCACCAGGAACCAGGTAGATGTAGTATTCTTTAAATACAATTATGTTGTTCATTGTTTCCGCATGTACATGTGTGTATATACTTTTTTCCGTTATGCTACTTTATCAATTCTTTAAAATTTAATGTTCCCATTTACTCTGATTTTGGGATAGAAGTTTTAGCTGGGTTGGTGGCATATTCATGTAATCCCAGTACTTAGGAGGCAGAGAGGCAGGTTGATCTCTTGAGTTCCAGGCCAGCCTGATTTACAAAGGGAGTTCCAGAGGCTCTGTGTAGCCAAGGCTACACAGAGAAACCCTGACTCAGGATGAATGAATGAATGAATGAATGAATGAATGAATGAATGAATGAATGAAAGAAAAGAATTTTAAATTTTTTTAATCTTATTCCTCAAATATTTTCCTTCAGATATTTTCCCAATGAATTTGATCTATTATGGTTCCTCATACAAAAGTTTTAACATTTTTTTTCCCGGAGTCAGACAGATAGTCATTATTTTTAGTGGCTGTATTGTTAGGAAGTATTCACCAGAAAAGATCACTTGGACACTGTTTAAGAAAATATTCTTTATCAGCTGGCCTACAATTTCACTGGGTGTTTAAGACCCAAATGCATTTCTGAGCCTTTCTCAGGGTAGGATTTTAAGCATAAAAACCATAGCTGGGGTTGACATACCTTGGTTAGCAAGAATAGTTAGTCAGAAGCAGAATTATAGAAGCCAAAAAGCAGGGGACCTCTCCAGAGCTGTAGGTCCTTGTTTTCATTTTGGCAGGAGGTGCTGTCCCCACCCCCAGGGCCTAGACAGCACCTCCGTTACGCTGTCAGTTGTGCTAAGGTCTGGGGGCCTGCTGAGGTTTGGGGGCCTGTTATATTGTGTTTCCTTGAATTCGGTATACCGTAATTTTTTTTCTAACCACAGATTTTAGGGTTACCTCTAAGAGTGTCATCTGCTTTCTTTTTCCTAACTAGATGCGAATCCGGAGGTGACAATGACAATGCTTCGCTGGATCTATACGGATGAATTAGAGTTCAGAGAGGATGATGTGTTCCTGACTGAATTGATGAAACTGGCCAATCGCTTTCAGCTCCAGCTCCTTAGGGAAAGGCAAGTCATGGCAGAAGTGTTCAAGCTCCTGTGAGGTGGTGGCTAAGCTTACTTCTGCCAAGCTTCTGGGAAAGCAGCTTCTGCTGTGGTCATAACTGCTAGGGGTTCTTTAAAGGTGATGTGGGAGAAGCTGGTTTCCCCTTGCTTTGTGTTACTGATGAGCTACATTTTGTTGTTCTGTCTTCTCCTGTTTGTTACCTGATATTATGTGCTTGTGTAAACTAACCACTGGATATTGGACAAATAGAATCCAGCGTCCAGATTCTTGACTTTGCCTTTCATTCTATTTTCTTCAATATTTTATTCTGCCCTTGGATTTTTCTAGTCGGATGAAGTCTTTGGTCAGACACTCCTTTTGGGAAGCAATTAGTGCCTAAATTAACCTAGGGAGTGCTCAGTCCTTTTTGTACCAGTATTAATAAAGGCTTACTTTATTTGCATTAACTGCTTTTTAAAAAGTGGCATGGTTTGTTTTTGTGGTGCATTTTTCTGTTCCTCTCCCAAGTTGGCATTTTAGAACAATAGGAAAGGAATTGCTTATCAGATGGTATCGGGCAGGAGGCTTTGTCCACATGTTGTAGTTGTGGCCCTTGGTGGCCAGTTTGGTTGATGAAGAATCTTTTTATGGTAATACTTCATGATCTCCTTTTATTCTCTTGGGTACATGGAAAAAATTTGGCTTCTCCCTTGGGTGGTTGATGTGCTGGTTTCAGCCATCAAGACAGTCTATTTGTTGCTTTATTGCCCTCACCCAGGAGATTAAAGAGAGGTTTGGCTACCAGGAGCTTCTTGCTCTGTTTTTACAGTGAGGGGGTTTTCCAATAGGATGGCCTCACAGTTCCACAGGAATTCATAGACAGAATGCTTCTAACTTCATGTGAGTGGCATTGGCCTGGGAACTGT
>CM053746.1:43755496-43842917 GCA_028658305.1 Pachyuromys duprasi | reverse complement strand
GTCTTACCAGTCCACAGAGGAAGACAATGAAGCCAGTGCTGATGAGACCTGATAGACTAAGGTCAGATGGAAGGGAAGGAGGATCTCCCCATCAGTGGACTGGGGGAGGGGCATAGGAGAAGAAGAGGGAGGGAGGGTGGGATTGGGAAGGGATTGGGGGGGGCTACAGCTGGATACAAAGTGAATAAACTGTAATGAATAAAAAATAAAAATATTGGGGTCCTCTAGTTAACTATTATGTTTGCTTAATGAGTTTTGAATTACCCAAGAGTAAATGCACACTAATTTTAATTAGATTGTTTATATTTTTCCCCCCAGATAGCCTAAACTTTCTCATTCCTTGTATCAGACTTGCTTATAAATTGCTTTTTATTTTATTAAATAAAATTTAATTTTATTTATATATTTATTTATTACAATGTATTCACTTTGTATCCCTGCTGCAGTCCCCTTCCTCGTCTCCGTCTAGTTCCATCCACCTTCCCTCTTCATAAATTGCTTTAATAAATGTTCTGGGATTGGTGTAGATAATTGTAATTGGTATAATGGATTCTTTAATTAAAATATTTTTGTTTATTGATTGATTAAGCCTCTTAGCTATCAACATTATCGAATGCTCAAATTTGTACTGTTGGATGTGGGTATTAAGTTGTGGGTATCATGGCTTTTAAGAGCTGAGATGGAGAGACCAGGACTGGAGTGGATGCTGGTGTTCACTGAGGTCCCAGGGTGCCCGCTGCTGTCAGGTGGGGAAGTGAGTGGCAGGTGTAGGATGTTGAGTCAGCTCTGGCGAGTACACGCAGCTCCGTGTGAGCTCAGTGCAGTAAGTTCTGTGCGAGAGAAGTCCTGGTGGTTTGGAAATGTTAATATTCAAATTAAATGAAAAAGAAGGGCTTTTAAAAATGCTATAAGAAAATTCTATTAGAAAGACTGTGTATAAAAATGACAATATCTCTCCTGATTATAATTACATGTTCCATGTATGCAATTTAGAAAACATTAAATTATATAAAGAAAAAGTTAGTCATCTAAACTCAACCGTTGGTCATCTGTGTTTTTTTTTTTCTCTCAATATTTACTACTTCTCACCTACATGAGTTGATACAAAAGGGCATGGCGCATGCCTTTAATCTTAGCACTTGGGAGCCAGGGGCAGGTGAATCTGTGAGTTCAAGGCCAGCCTTGTCTACAAAGCAAATTACAGGACAGCCAGAAAGAAAGAAAAAAGAAAAACAAACAGGAGTTCGGACTGCCTGATTTCTACTTTTCAAATCAGATGTATGGGATAGAAAGACGTCTCAGAGATTAAAAGCCCTTATTGTTCTTGGAGAGGACTCAGGTTTAGTTCCTAAGGACTCAAATGGCTTTGACTCCATTTTCTGGGGTTCTTATGTCCTTTTCTGGCCTTGTTGGGTTCCTAGGTGCATATGGACTCATATAAATACATGTACATAAAAATAATAAATAAGTAAATCTTTGCTGGGTGTGGTGGCACATGCCATTAATCCCGGCACATTGGAGATAGAGGAAAATGGATATGTGAGTTTGATTGTAATCTGGTCTGCAAAGAGAGTGCCAGGCCAACCATGGTTGTATGGTGAGATTCTGTTTCAAAAACCAAAAACAACAACAAAATAGATTGTTTTGTGTTTTTGTGTGCTTTGTGGATATAAAATTATAAAGATATGCTAATAACTATTATTTTTCCACAGGAAAACTAGCCTGCCTTGCTACTTTTCAGAGAGAAAGCTTGAGCTGAGAACTTAAATTTTAAAATAAAATTATGTGTTCGTTTGTTGTGTAAATCATATCAAGTGTTAGTTATAGGTGATCCATATGGTCAGTGGCACTCTAGGATTCAGCTGAGTGCAAATGTTTGTAGTTTCTTCTTTTCTTTTTTCTTTGTGTGTGTGTGGATTTGTTTGTTTGTTTGTTTGTTTGTTTCCGAGACAGGGTTTCTCCCTGTTAACAGCCCTGGCTCCTGGCTGTCCTGGACTGTTTGTAGAGCAGGCTGGCCTCTGCCTCCAGAGTGCTGGGATTAAAGGTGTGTGCCACCATGCCCAGCCAGTTTGTAATTTCTGAGAAAACATTTGTTGTCATGAAATATGCTCCAGTTCCTTGGCAGTAAGAAGGAAGTTCACACCACTGTGTGGACAAGTGTGATGGTGCCCTGTGGATTCGAGCTGGAACTTTTTGTAGTCCTCCTATGCAATAGGCCCCCTGTTACTAGGACATTGGCATGGCAAGACCATCATATTGGACATTGCGAGTTTCATCTATCAGAACGGGTTTTTTTCCTTCAACACTTACTCTATAGCTATGGTCAGGTCACAGTGACATTGTCGCCCATTGTTGTGGGATGCTGTGTACTTGGAGATTTAGTGGCACAGAAAGTCAGGTTTGGTAGTATACTGTTTTAATTTTGAGGTAGTGTTACATGTTATAGCCCATGCTGCTTGGTACTCATTTTGTAGCCCAGGTTGTCTTCGAACTCTTGAGAGTCTTCTTGCCTCAGCCTCCCAAGTGTTGAGATTTGAGGTATGTGCCCTATTTTGAAACTTGTAGGGTTTTGTTTTGGTTGGTTTCATATTTTTTGGGTTTCTCTGTGTAGCCCTGGTTGTCCTGGAACTCACTCTGTAGACCAGGCTGACCTCAAACTGAAAGATCTGCCTGCCTCTGCTCTTGAGTGCTGGGATTAAAGGTGTGTGCCACCACAACTGGCCATGAATTATTTTTAAAGTGCCCTGGGAGGGGTGCTTCTTTGTACCAAGTCAGCAGTATTACTTACAGACAGAGCACACACGGACAGATATGAAATGGCTGCCTGTTCCTGGCGATGGAAAACAGCTCTGTTCTTTTTCTTGGCCTGCTTTAACATGTGAGGTTTGAAAATTTGCTTTTTCTTTTTTCCAGGCCTGCTGTACTGTGGCTTCTTTCTCTCCCTGTTTCCATTCCATGGTCTATCTCATTGCCCCTCTTCTCCTGCCTCCCTTGTGTCCTTCTGTACTACCTAGTGTTGATCTACTGACAGTGAGAATTATCTGCTACTCATTATTTATAGTAGTTTTGAAGTCGTAAATATTAGTTGATAAAGTTTTTTTTAAGGATTTATTTATTATGTATACAATGTTCTTTCTGCTTGCATGTATGATGCCTGCATGTCAGAAAAGGACACCAGATCTCATTATAGATAGTTGTGAGCCACCATGCGGTTGCTGGGAATTAAACTCAGGACCTCAGGAAGAGCAGCCAGTGCTCTTAACCACTGAGCCTATCTCCAGCCCAGCTGTTAAAGTTGCTGTGCCCTTTTCTGTTTTCAGGATGAGAACGAAGGGCCTTAGAAGTAGGGATGTGAGTAGAGAGGAAATATAAACTTAATGTGCGTATCTGAGTGTCGTATGCTGAATACATCTAGCTTTCCTTCATCTTAAACCCACAGAGTTCCAACACCTCTTTCGCCACAGAAGAGGAGACAGGCATACAAAGACTTCATTTTCTGTTGTCACTAAGTTCTGCTGTATGATAAGAAAGTTTTTGTTGAGGTTATGGAAAAGAGAAGCAGTGGTAGACGCCAGGACCTATGCCTAGGTTACCATTGAGCCTCTGTGGCTACTTTTGGAGCTGAATCTGGTTTGAAGGACCATGTCTTAGCCTCTTCTCTCAGTAGGCCTTATGCTGTGGAAGGCACAATAAGTTTACTAGGAATTCTGTCACAAAATAAACTCTAGGTCCTTTGGAGACAATTTTGTACTATAGGGATGTATGTAGTTGATGTCCCCTGTTAGTCTGTTAGTCATCAGGAATTGCTGCCTGACTTTGTGGAGATACACATTGTGCCCAGTTTTTTCTCGGTACCCTGTGGTATGATGTGTGTAACTGGGGATTACCCGCTTCTTGCATTATAGATCTGACACGTAATCGTTTCACTATCTTAGAGTTATTTTGAGTATTCTTTAAAACTTAGCTTTCTCAAATTGTATTTATTTTATTTGTAAAACTTTTATTTACGTGTGTGTGTGTATGGGACAGGTGCCTAGGGAAGCTAGAAGAGAGTATCAGATCTCTTGGAACTGGAGTCACAGGCAGTTTTGAACCACCTGTCGTTTGCTAGGAACCAAACTTAGGTTCTTTGGAAGAGCAGCTGTTCTTAGCTACTTAGCTATCTATTCAGTCCACAAGCACACCCCCTGCCCCTTCACCACTTACTCTCCAGTGTTGCTAACGTTTGAACCTAGGGCTTCCCAAATACAGATACATCCTAGACAAACATTCTGCCACTGTCCTATTTTCTAGACCCTGAATTGTGATTTATTAATTTATTTTAATCATTATTATTGTACATGTTTAAGTTTTGTTTGTGTGTATATGTGTGCACTATATATGTGCAGTACCTGTGAAGGTCAAAAGAGGGCATTGGATCCCCTAGAACTGAAGTTAGGTGCTTATGAACTTGCAGGTGGGTACTGGGAACCAAATCTGGGTCCTCTGGAAGAACAGCCAGTGGTCTTAAGCCATATCTCCAGCCCTCTGAATTACAATTTATACAAAATACAAATGTATCTTTTGGGAGGACTTTAAAGGGGATACTTATTAAGCATACACCCTCATATTTGAAACATTGAGAGCAACGAAGGTAGCATAATAGAGTTGTCTGCAGGCATGTGCCATACAATTCAGTGCCAAAGAACTGAAGCCAATCTGTTTTGTCCTTGATTTCAAAATGGCCTGTGTATGTGATCAATGGATTTCTTGTGATTATTTTTGAGGCTGTTGAGGTTTTAAGCTTCATATATTTTTTGCAGGTTATTTTCAACTTGCTCAGAACAGTGTGTGTATACTGTCTAGTACAAGACTTCAAAGCACAGTGTAATCCAAGACTGAGGCCAAAAGAGCCTAACTTTACAACTAGCCTGGGAGGCATAGTGAGATATCCCATCTCAGAAACGAATTGTATATGACCAGTTGTAGTAAAATCATAATAAAAATGGATTTCAATATTAAAATCCACACATAAATAAGATACAAGAGCCCAGCCATACTTCCTTACTAAACATGGTACTCAGCCATACACCTTAGTTTTACTAGACATACCTAGTGCAGTAGTCATTAACCTTGGTTTACTTATTAATGTATCTGCCTTATTAATACTGTTCATCATTAATCTCTTACAGATGTGAAAAGGGTGTTATGTCTCTGGTGAATGTTAGGAACTGTATTCGCTTCTATCAAACTGCAGAGGAGTTAAATGCCAGCACACTGATGAACTACTGTGCAGAAATTATTGCAAGTCACTGGGTGAGTAAGAGATGGAGTGGTGTGGAAGAGCCTTCACACTGCAGCTGGAGATTTCAGTGTGAGCCGTGCTTCCGCAGTCACCCCTGGGCTTTGTGGGGTGCAGTCTTGAAAAATAAGCAGTTGGGTTAGATGATCTGTGAGGCTTTTTTCAGTTCTGAAAGTGTGCTGAGGGTCAGGTGTAGAACAGGCAGAAGTGGCTCAGGTTCAGGAACAGCGTCAAGAAGGAACACCTGCCTTCAGCATTAGCTGTTAGCCAGCATTCAGCTGCCTATGGAAGAGGTTTCTCCACTAGAAGAGGCCTTCTTAAATTTCAGTTGCTTTTCTTGGTTTTTTTTTATCATAAATAACAACTTTTACATTCCTTTGTTGTTGTTTTGTATGTGTGTGTAGGTGCACATGTGCGCTTGTGGGAGTCAGAGAACAGTGTCTGGTGGGATTACTCAGGGACTGTCCACCATATTTTGAGACAGCATCTTTCACTGGTCCAGAACTCACTAATCAGGTGAGAGCAGCTGGCCAGTGAGCGACAGGGATTCTCCTGTCTCCTAACCCACAGGTTTTACCAACTGGGCTTTTTTTTTTTTTTTCTGACATTAAATGAACAAACAAACAAATAAATAAATCTGTTGTTTTATGAGCTAGCTTTTATGATTGTTTTGTATAAAGTGTTATGGGAGGAACCTTAAAATTCTAAGGAAAAAATTTCTAACAGAACTGGCCTGTGTGTGCTTAGTGCTTGTAGACCTGTTACCCCAGCTACTTCAGAAGGTAGGAGGAGGCTAAATCCACAGTTTGCCAGATCTGCAAAGCAAGTTCAGGACCAGCCTGGAGAGCTTAGAAAAAATTTAAAGGACCGGGAAGTAAAGATTGAGTTAGTTGGAAAATGTTAAGTCCCTGACACATGCTAAGTGCTTAATAAGTGACAGTTGTTTTTAACACTTTTCATTGTTTTTAATCCCTAGGATGACTTGCGAAAGGAGGACTTCAGTAGCCTGAGTGCTCAGTTGTTATACAAAATGATCAAATCCAAGACAGAGTACCCATTACATAAAGCAATCAAAGTGGAGAGAGAAGATGTGGTCTTCCTCTATCTGATTGAAATGGATTCCCAGGTATTGTAGAAGCATTTCCACTTTTTCCTGTCTCTGCCCAAACTTTAATGCTGTTCATATTTCCTACTTCTGTCATCACTGTCATTTTGTCATCACTGGACATTCTGTGAATGTACTTCTAACATGTTCAGGGTGCTTTTGGACATTTTCTGTTCTCAGAATGTGCCAGTCTTAATCCAGTCAAAGCCACATTCCTAGTTCCAGATGACTGCCACAATAGTGCGTGACTTCAGGTCTCAATCGTTTTTATTTCCTTTTTTTTTTTTAATATTTTATGCATTATAGATACAGTGTTCTGCCTACAGGCCAGAAGCAGGCACCGGATCTCATTATAGGTGTTTGTGAGCCACCATGTGGTTACTGGGATTGAACTCAGGACCTCTGGAAGAGCAACTGGTGCCCTTAACCTCTGAGCCATCTCTCCAGCCGTTTGTATTGCTTCCGTAAATTCAGTAGCCTAAACCAATGCACATTCTGGGCTAGAGAGTACTTCTTGCTTTTGCAGAGGACACGGGCTTTGTTTCCAACACTCGCATGGCAGCTCACCATCATCTATGGTTCCATCTTCTGACCTCTGCAGGCATCAGGCACACTTGTGGCCCCCATATTACATACAGTCAGAGCACTCATACACATAAGAGTACATTTTAAAGCAAAAACACACCAGTTTATTGTTTGACGGTGTTGCCTACTAGAGGTCTGAGCCAGAAGTCACAAGACAAAAATCAAGTTGTTGGTAGACTGAGGTCTTTTATGGAGCTGTGGGGAAGAACTCATTTTCTGCTCATATAAGTTATTGTCAGAATTCTGTAGTGGGCCAAGGCCTTTATTTCTCTCGTGATCTGAGAATTATTTTCAGCTTTTAGATGTCCCCATAATCCTTACCTGAGCTTCCATCTCAGGCTCTTAAGTTTTGGGATTAAAGGCATGTGCTGCAATACCTGTAACAGAGGGTGATAACCTTCTCTTGCTGACAGGGTTACAGTCTGGAGAACAACTGTGACTCGGTGAATTGTTTGTTATAGTTCTGATTTTTTTGAAATTGCCATCTTTGTAGGCTTAGGGAGAGGACTCATCAGTGACATATCAAGTCCCTATTTTAGCCATTAATGACCTACTCCTCTGCATTCCTGTTCACTTTTAAGAATGAATTTTGTTAGAGAATGGGTCCCGGTAGGCTGGGTAGCCTGCACTTAGCCTTAATCACATCGATAGAGCTACTTTTTGCCATGTAGGTGACAGCTTGCATTATCTGGTAATTAGGGCAAGAACATCTGTGGGGTGGAGTGGGGGAACATTACACACTGCCTTCAAAGGAATGCAGATTAAAGTATGGTTTATCGTGGGTGTTAGTGTGTAAGGAGACATTAAACTGCTAAAGAAGATTCTGTTAAAACTCCTTTCATGAAAATCTTACCTTTTAGGGGGTGGGTTTCAAGACAGGGTTTCTCTGAGTAGCCTTGGATTTCCTGGAACTCACTCCGTAGACCAGGCTGACCTCAAATTCAGAGATTCACCTTCCTCTGCCTCCTGAGTGCTGGGACTAAAGGCGTGTGCCACCACCACCCAGCTTTATCTCTTTTCATAAAGTTTTTTCATAAAGTTTGTTGTCCACCAACACGCGCACACACACACAGACACAGACATACAGACACACAGAGACACAGACACACACAGACGCACGCACGCACACCCCGTTCTGTATTTTTCCTGTGAGCCTTAATCACCTTCCATATTGTTGACATCTGATTTCTAGTCACTAATATTTGTGTGATCCTGAAAGCAAATGCTCTCAGGAGGGCTGATAGAAGTCTGTGAATGGAGTTGAATTTGGACTGTAAGCAACGCCATAGCACTAGAATTGGCACTTGTGTTAGAGGTGTGACACATGCCTTATGGGAGACAGGCCATTTCTGTGAGTTTGAGACCAGTCTGGTTTACATATTGAGACCTGTCTCAGAGGTGGGGCAGGGGTTGTCAATTGAGAGAAATCAAAGTAGGTTATATTTTCTACCAACTGAGTGCTGATTTCCAAACTTCTCTGTGCAGCTCCCCGGGAAGCTGAATGAAATGGATCATAATGGAGATCTTGCATTAGATCTGGCTCTCTCACGGAGATTAGAGAGCATTGCCAGTACTCTGGTTAGTCACAAAGCTGATGTGGACATGGCAGACAAGAGCGGCTGGAGCTTGTTGCATAAAGGGATCCAGAGAGGTAAGGAGAAATGAGTTTCATGTTTTTCTCTGTGTGTGGTATACTTTTTATGTTCTGGTTCTGAAGTTCAGTTCTAGGAATTCCCCCCAAAAGTCTTGAGTTTGTATGCTAGGCCTGCATGGCTTAGAGCGTCTGATTGTTGGGTCAGAGGGACTGAAACGCTATTGGCCTTGTCAGTTTGTCTGTCCATAGTGCCACAAGGAACTAAGGAAGAGAGGCTAGACAGATGGCCTTTAAAATGTACCTTGAAGCCAGCATGGTTTTTGTGAGGTCAAAGCCAGTGTGGTCTAGATAGTGAGTTCCAGGACGAACAGGACTATATAGAGAGACCCTGTCTCAATATCAACAGCAAAAATATAAACAAAAACAAAACAAAACAAAAAAACCCTTTGGGGACTTAGTAGTTTGGGAATACCTGCTGCTCTTGCAGAGGACTTGATTCCCAGTAAATGGATTCATAACTGCTTGTAACTCAAGCTCCAGAGGTTCTGATACTCTCTTCTGGTTCTGTAGGTACATACATGACATTTACTCACACAGACACTTACACATCAAGTTTTTAAAAAACTTGTACCTTTAACTTGGAAGCAACATATGTCTACTTGTTTAATACCATTTTCTTTTACCAGAAGACTTAATATTCTTAAGATAGTATTAAATTTTTATGATAGATTGCTAAAGTAATCCTTAGCAGAAAGAGCAATGCCGGAGGTATCAGTTGTGGTACTTGATCTCAAATTATGTTGCAGAGACATAATAACCAAAAAAGCATGGTACTGGCCCAAGAGCAGGCATGAGACTGATGGAATTTAAAACAAACAAACAAAACTGAGGCCCCACCAGGTGGTGACGGTGCCACACACCTTTAATCCCAGCACTCTGGAGGCAGAGGCAGGTGGATCTCTGAGTTCAAGCCTAGCCGGGGCTACACAGAGAAACCTTGTCTTGTAAAAACAAAAACAAAATGAAAAAAAAGAGGACCCAGAAATAAACCCATATAGTGTCCCAGTTTTGAGAACTCTGTCAAAAACAGTGTTTTGGAGTGGCTGGAGAGATGGCTCAGTGGTTTAAGAGCACTTTTTGGACTTGCCAACAGCCACATGGCTGCTCACAACTGCCTGTACCTCCAGATTCAGAAAATCCACCAAAAATTTTCTTCTGGACTCCTTAGGCACAGACACACATGTGGCACACACTCACAGACACATATTTAAAAAATAATAAAAATTTAAAAGAATGCATTGGAGAAAAAGACAGCCTCTTTAACAAAGAATAAACCTAGATCCACACCTCTCATCTTCACAAAAATTATTTCAAGATGGGTTAATGACCTTGATGTAAGACACGAAACTTGGAAACTGCTAGAGTAGTGATTCCAACCTGTGGGCATATTAGATATCCTCTATATCAGGTATTCACATTATGATTTGTAACAGTAGCAGAATCACAGTTATGAAGTAGTGACAAAATAATTTTATGTTTGGGGTCACCACACATGAGAAGCTGTATTAAAGGGTCACAGCATTAGAGAAGTTGAGAACCACTGGTCTAGAGGAAAGAGATGGAGCTAAAATACCTCAAAATCTAGGCAGAGGTAAGGATTCTCTGAACGGTACTACAGGAGCAAGGAAACAGTCTACAGAATCAAAATAGAGAAGCTTCTGGACAGCAGAGGAAGCAGTCACCAATGGGAAGACATAGTGGGAGAATGCCTTTGCAGGCCACCTACCAGATAGGTAATATTCAGAAGATGTAAAGAACTTCAAAAATTAAACTTAAAAAAAAAAAACCACATTCAGTCAATTAATGAGCTAAATTGTCAGGTCTCAAAAAAGGATATACAAATGGTGAATAAAACTTTAAAGTGTTCTGCATCTTCACTCACCTGGAAAATAGGCATTAAAATGGCTCTGAGAGTCTGTCTTATTCCAGTTCAGAATGGTTGTCTTCAGGAAAATAAGTGACAGGGCAGAGAGATGGGTCAGTAGGTAAAGGCACTTGTTGCCTAGCCTGATGACCTGAGTTTGATTCCCAAGAGCCACATGGTGGAAGGAGAGAACCAACTCCAGAAAGTAAGTATCAAAAACGTATAAATCTTAAAAATCCTCACAGGTGTTAATGAGGACATGGAGAAAGAGGAAATGTGTTTTCTTTTTTGTTTTAATTTTTGAGACAGAGTCTCTCTATGTAGACCAGTTGGCTATGAACTCATAGAGGCCTGCCTTTTCCTCCCAAATTCTGGGATTATTGTTACTGTTGGCAATGTAAAATTTGGACAGCCACTATGAAAAACCAGGCTGGAGATTTCTCAAAAACAATGAAAATAAGGCTACCGTATGGCGTAGCTGTACCTCTCTTGGTGTACAGGTGAAAGCCTCTAAGTTAGCATACCACAGAGATATTTGCATATGTTTGTGGTTGCATTTTTCTTAATAGCCAGAACACAGATGTCCATCAACAGATGACACTGCTGTTCTCTCAGCTGCAGTCTGTTCCTTAGCGGGATGTACTGTTTGAATGTTGGTGATGCTGCAGCTTCAGCTTTTTCCCCTTTATGGGCGAAAGTTTTAGAGTAAATGTCCTTTTGAACTATGTAGAGCGTTGAGCTTGTTTGCTAATAGTCAGGAGAGTTTTACTCATCGCTGGGTATGGAACCCTTAGGACAAGTCACTGTGGAAAGCAGACAAATTTTCCAAGTACAGCATGTAGCTCTGGGTTTGTGCTCATTGGGGAAACTTTCTCACATAGGGAATTGTTCTTTCTCACTCTGTTTATGTCTGAGGTGTTTATTTTGGAAACAGATTCACTTGTTCTTGAAAACCAATTAAGTTCCTTTCCTCTCTGGGAGCTCAATTCTTATGTTTCATGAAAAAACAATCTCTGGTGAGTTATTAAATATTTGGGTGATTGCTTAGCTACAGGAATTGCCAAGTTAGTTTTGATGAGTGTTCTAGAATGATTAATCTTTCACTCTGATTTTGTGAAATGTCTGGAAGTATGTGGATTACAGCTGGATATAACAGACTTTAAGAGACTTTTCACTGTGGACAGAGCACTGACTTTGGCTTGAATCCTGGCTCATATGTTGCTTTGACAGTCCATACTGTTGTCTTTTCTTGTTTATAAAATAGGAAAGGATCTTTCTGCTTTACCGGGCTGTTAGCACAGTGAGACAGCATTGGGCTGTATCCCATACGAGACTGCCAGTTGACTGATAAGTAAGCACAACTGCCCTTACCTTGCCTGAGCAGTGGAATACCAAAGCCAGACTATGTAGGAATTGTTTACTTTTTCTTGAGGGCCCACTGAAACATTGGCTGGCCCGCTCCCATGCCTACAATGGTCCTCCTGCCCCTGCCTCCTGTGCTCTGGTTTTGTGTGTGTTATCACGCCCTTCTGAGGAATTTTTTTTACTTTGCCTCCTTCAGCATCTGTTATTGGTTAACTTTACCCACATGATTGAGTGCTACCTTTAAGGTTGCCTAGTGGCCTTGCTTTTAGTTCACTATGAGTGATGGAGGTTTGTTAGCCTATGAATGAAGTTGGGTATATTTTGAGTTGTACATTTGAATCCATAAAACGTTAGTTAGTCATCCTACCAAGCAAGTGTACCCACCTGTGAGAAGAACTGGGTGGTGTTAGGGTTGGTGAGGCCACAGGACACCCACATGGAGTGGTGTTACCATCTCCTTGATTAGCCTGACCTAAGCAAGATGATGAGTCCTTTCACAACAACCCAGTTTTCCCATTTCTTAAAATACTAATAACCCACATAGACCAGTAGGTTTCCTAAATGGGACTCTCCTGGCCAATTATTTGTAGTAAATTTTAAAACAAGGACTGTTAAATATGGTTTGTATTAATTAAATGATGAGGGTTACTGGCTGTTCCCTGAACAAAGCTGTCATAAAACTGAAAGAAATGTTGTATGTGCATTTTAAAATTGTTTAACGCTGGTTAGGAATATTTTTATGTAGAAAAATTATTACACTAAAGCCTCATTTTCCTGGCATTGATGGTGAATGAGGAAAGCAAGTGACTGCATGTTTTCAGTAGGGAGATAAGTGTTTTTCTGGTGCAGAGTCTTGAACTCAGGGCTTTCTTTAGGCACCCTGAACACAGCAAGCCACCCTCTTGCCCTGTTCAGAGTGAAGTGTCTGGAGTACTTTGTTTCCTTGTTGGTAAGAATTTATCCTAGGGCCGGGCTTCCAGTTCCCTGCCTTGTCCTGTTCTCTGTTTATTTACCCTCTGGACTGACTTTCCTTAAGTCAACTTCTGATAATTCCTAAAGAGCCTTTTCTGTATAAAAGTACTCATCAATATGTGATTATACATTATGAATTGATTTTTGGGTCTAATCAGTGAAGTAAATTTGATTTAAAGTCAGTAAGTAAATCCTTTAAAAAGACTTAAGTCATGAAAAAATGGTAGCTGGGAATGGTGACTCTTGCCTGTAATCTCAGCACTTGGGAGACTGGACAGGAGAGTGCTGCCCATTAAAAGCCAGCCTGGGCTACAGACAGACTACTGTCTTTTGAAAAAAATAAGATAGAAGATGGTTTCTCTTGTGCTTTCTGTCGAATCTAACCGTCTGGGTTCTCCTGTGTCTCTGTCCTCATTCTGCCTTTAAAAGTACACCTAGGGCTCTGCTAAGAGCTCAGTTAGCTGAAATCAGAACTGATGGGAATTAGAGCCTGTCAGTTAAAGTGGAACCCAATAGCCCTCAAGTTGATCCATTTTCTTCCCCAATAGTTTCCTGAAGCTAGGTTTGGTTTGGTTTGGTTTTAGAGATAGGGTTTCTCTGTGTAGCCCTGGCTGTCCTGAACTGGCTTTGTAGACCATGCTGGCCTCTAACTTACAGAGATCCACCTGCCTCTGCTTCCCTGAGCGCTGGGATTACAGGAGTGGGCCATTGCGCTGGCTTCTGAAGGCAGTTTTTAAAGACATTGGTGGATGAGTCCCAGGTGGAAGCTGATTAGTGTCACCGGAAGGCCACTGAGGATTTGAATTGGGGTCCTCTGAAAGAGCGACCATCCAGCCACCTCCCCCCCCCCCAAGTCTGTTGTTAGATGGTCACAGCATCTTGAAGGACGAGCCAGGGCAAATCATCACGTGTGATCAAAAGGTGGACAAAGAGCTTTAGAATCAGAATAGAACTTTGTGGACTGTCGTGGACACCTACAGCTATCCAAGAGATGGCTTCAGACACCCCCAGGTGTCCCGTGTCTGTACTTATCCGCTACTGCCTTAGGAGGAGTACTGGCTGTGGTAACTGGTTGTTGTCATGACATTGTGTGTTCTGTTGTTTCTTTTCAAGGAGATCTCTTTGCTTCTACATTCCTCATTAAGAATGGGGCCCTTGTCAATGCTGCCACAATTGGGGCCCAAGAGACCCCATTACATCTTGTCGCATTGTATAGTTCAAAGAAATACTCAGCAGATGTGATGTCTGAGATGGCGCAGATTGCAGAGGCCCTCCTGCAGGCTGGTGCCAACCCCAACATGCAGGATAGCAAGGGCAGGTAAGTGCGCTAACTCCAGAAGAGGATTTTATGATGGCACATAATTGACAAAGGCAGTATTATTATTATTATTAAATCTGATGTTTATTTGTTGCGCAAACAAGTGTCATGGCTAGTAGTATTGGGGGAACCATTTGCAGCCTGGCTAAATAAAGTCTGAGTTTCTAGGCAATTTTCATATTGAAAGCAACCAAGGTGGTCAGTTGGTCAGCATTTACAAGGATCTTCAGCATTTTAAGGATCATTTGGATAGTTTGAAGAGGAGCCACTTCCTTGAGGCTACCTGTTTGACCTCTGTGAGGTGTAGTGATTAGGATACTCCATACTTTGAACTCAGCTCTGTCTCACCTTCACTCTCAACCCCTCGCCATCCCCAGAGCTCACCGTCACGGCGCAGCCCTTCTTGTATTTGCTTCTGGATTTACTTTCCATTTTACATTTTTACAAGCTTTTATTTACTTATTATTTTATGGGTGTGGGTGTTTTGCACACGTAGTGCCTGTGGAGGCTTGAAGAGTGTGTAGGATTCCCTGAAACTGGTGCTCGTGAGCCATCATGTGGGTGCTGAGAATCAAAACCAGGTCCTCTAGAACAGCTCTTAGCCACTGAGCCATCTCCAGTAAAATTTCTCTTGTTTTTGCATCTTTCCAGAAGGATTGCTTGGGGTTTAGAATTGTGGGAGGAGTTGCCTGTCTTTGAGGCAGCGTGTGGGAGGCTCTCAAGTGCAGTTCAGCTCCTTACCCCACCAGCCTTGGCCAGGCCACAGGTGCCACCATCACATCAGTTCAGCATTTTGAGAACTCACCCAGGAAGTAAGATTCTGTGAGGTTGGCTACGAGCAGGGAGGATGTGCAAGGTCTCCATGTTATAACTACCCATTCTCTCAGATAGTTACATCCTTCCTCACCAGGACAGTTCTTTGTGTCTGTTTGTCCCTCCAGACTTGGGCGGCCTGCCCATCTGCAGTAGAGGCCGCTCCTGTGCGGTAGTGGCGACCTTCCCTCCCGGCACTTGAGAACTAGACTTTTAGTTGGTGAAGAACAAGTTCAAATTGACCCAGTTCTGTCTTGTTGCTGCTGTGTGCTCCAGTGTTAATAGAAAATGACAGCAAAGAGCAAAGTTTCTTTTCAGATTACAGAGGACACAGGTGAGAGGAAGGATGACGGAAGCTCCACAGCCCTCCAGGAGGTTAGAGTAGGAGTGGAGAGCCACGGGCCATGGAAGCTAATCCATTTCCATGTTTTGACTCTTGTCTGTCACTTTGGAAAACGAAAAATGATGGAATTGGTTGTAGATGTGATTCTACTGAGAGTTCTAGTCTGTGCCAGCTATGAGTGTCTGTCTGTCCAGAATTGATAACTCTTTCATTTTATTCTGGTTTACCCTCAGGACTCCCTTACACTTGTCCATCATGGCCAGGAACGAATATGTGTTCAATCAGCTGCTGCAGTGTAAACAGTACGTAGGGCGGCCTGGAGAAATGAAAAGCGGTTGTGAGGGTGGGATTGTGAGTGAAAAATCTTTCCTTATTAAAAATTAAAAAAAAATCTATTGTTCATTTGTTTGTTTAGGTTGAGGTCTTTTTATATAAATAGTCCAGGCAGGCCTGGAATTCAAAGTCCTTCTGCTTCAGTCCCCCACGCGCTGAGGTTACAGGCTGTCATGCCTACTCTGGTGTTTTCTCTTAAGATGCCTTTTACAGTTACAGACTTTAAGTGAAGTAAAAATTTGTCCTTTAGAAAGTGCGGGGAGGGGGGCAGTTGGCAACACAGACAGCTGGAAATTGTACCTGTCGTTCACACTGCTTCTTTACTTCAGATTAGACTTAGAGCTGAAAGACCATGAGGGCAGCACTGCACTATGGCTGGCCACCCAGTACATCACCATGTCTTCAGACCAGGCTGTGAACCCCTTTGAAGACCTCCCTGTGGAAAATGGAACATCGTTTGATGAAAACAGCTTTGCAGCCAGGCTCATTCAGCGGGGCAGCAACACCGATGCTCCTGATGCCATGACAGGTAGAACACGTTGGTCCCAAGGAATGAGGCCGGATCTGGGGCCCTAGGAAACCGCACATCATTGAGCTTCTTACTGTGTTTTGGTTGTGAATGCAGTGCTGGCCTCAGACTTGCAAGACAGCCAAGTTAGCCTTGAGCGTGTGACCCTCCTATCTTAGTGTGAGGGCTGGGATTACAAGCCTGTGCTCTCTTGTAAATGTTTTCATAAAATCACAGAAATGGAATGGCTTACTATTATGAGAATTATTTCTTTTGTATTTAATTTTAAGCTCAGTAGCTCAGTAAAATCCCAAGTTGTGACTTTCTCTTTTTAATCCTGTGCTCCAAATAATTGAACCAGACATCAGTTTAAGTCTTGTTAGCCAGAACATACCTGTTAGGCGAAGGCAGCGGTTCTTAAGCTCTGTGGACCCACAGCTTCTTTTACTCTGGTAGAACTTACATGTCAAATAATTGCTGTTTCTGTAGTTATACCTTTAGTGTTTTCTACGGTTGGAAAATAATAATGAGAACTTTTATTTTTGGTTTTGAGATAGTGTCTGTTAGGTCCATGTAGCTCAAGCTGGACCTGAACTAGACATTCTCCTGCCTTAGCCTCCCAAGTGGTGAAATTACAGGCGCAGTCTGCCATACTCGGCATATAAAGCCAAGATGCTTGTTTTTAATTTTGGTTTTTATTCTTTTTAGATTTATTTTATGTGTATAAGTGTTTGCCTTAATGTATCTTTGCCACATGCTTGCCTTGGAAGTCAGAAGAAGTCGTTGGAGGTCAGAAGAAGCTGGTTGTGAGCGGCTGTGTGGGTACTGGGCACTCTGGAAGATCAGCGGGTGCTGCTAACTGCTGAGCATCTCTGCATCTCGAAAACTGAGTACCTCCTAAGAGCTGGATTAGTCACTTATAGTATAGAAATACTTGTTATGAAAATAACTTTAGATACAAGTTATTAGAAGGGCGGGTAGTTTGTATCTGCATCTGTGCTCAGTCTTTTCAGGGGAGACACATTTTGCATATCATACAAAAATCGCAACGTTTGTGCTTTGAATGGATTGTTCCTGTGTGCGTTGTTCTAGAAGACGATGCCTTAGTGGTTGGAGTGTTGGGTCACTGTGTTAGTCTCCAGTGTGTCATGTTTCAGAACTTCGCTTACTGAGAGCACTGCTCATCTCATCAGGAGTCTTTTCCTACAAAGAAATTATCACACTCGGGGTTTCAGAGTTTTCCAAGATTTAAATTTTTATGTTAAAGCTTACTTTTTATCATTATGTAAAAAATATTATCAATTGTTTTTTAAAATTGTTTTTCTTAAAGAGACAGGCCCATTTGGCTCATTTTCAGGAGAATGATGACAGATATTCAAGTTTAAATAATAATAGTGCATTGGAAGTCATTCTGAGTAAAAGCCCTGTTTCATGACACTTTGCTGAGATTTTCATGCGTCGTAACACAGGTGTGCTCCCTCCGAGCAGTGTGGCAGCGGCTTTGTCTGTACTTCTCATGTGGCACCCAGGCTCTTTCAGACATATGTGCTCAGTGTTGAGAGTTAGTGAAATTATTAGTTTTTTACAGAATTGAGTACCATGTGAAGTGAAAGTTGTTGGTTTTGGTTTCTTAATCACGTCACTTCTTTAGCTTGTTTGTTTTAGTAGCAGAAATATAGCTCTCCTGCCTTGAAAATAAAGGCGCAGCGCGCACCCCGGGCGTGCCCCGCACTGGATGCTGCTGTGACCTCTCAGCCACTCGGCTTCCCCTACCGCTGACCTTGCAGCATCAGTGCCAATGAGCACAGCGCAAGGAGAAGTGAGGACTGTGTGAAAATGGTGTGAGCCCATGAATGCTCTACAAGACTCCCAGGAACCTTCAGGAATGCACACCCCACACTTGGGAAGCCCTGTGTTCATGTATTTCCCTAGTCTGGCTAAGGGAAAAATGGTAGTGTTTTCCCCTTTTTTTTGTACATGTGTTTTGCCTTTTTGTTTTGTTTTTTAAGGCAGGGTTTTTATATATAGCCCTGGCTAGTACCTGCTACCAGACCAGCATGGGAGTATTTTAAGGACAAGGAACCCATACATGCGTATTGAAGACTCATAGAAAGCATGAGTTGAGAGCCACTCAGATGGCTCAGTGGGTGGATGTGCCACCAAGCCTGATAGTCTGAGTTGGATCCCCAGAACCCATACGGTAGGAGAAAACAGACTCCCCAAACTTGCCCTCTCACCTCCAGATATGTTTAATTCCCTGTCTTACTCACCCTAAACATACACTCAAGAAACACACAGACCTAATTCAATGTCAAACATAGGTAGGAACCATTAACAAAGAAAACTGACTCTCAGCTTCCCTTTTTCCAAAAAGATGAGTATTAAGCAATACTTTTGATAAAGAGCCTAGTGGAGTAGTTCAGAGCAAATGCCTGTGGCCTTGAGTTTAGATTTAACTCACAATACTTTAAAGAAAGAAAGAAAAGAAAAATAGGTAAATGAAATTCTCACTTCCCTTCAGCTCCCAGTCATCCTTCCACAGGCGAGGATCACTGCAAGTCAAAGGCCGGGTTTACACAGTGAGCACTGATCAGCCAGGACAGCACAGCAAGACGTTGTAGAAAGAGGGGGAGGGAAAGGGGAGGGAAGAGACAACATCGAGACAGTACTTTACACTAGATTGACTTGGGTTTTGAGGGAGGTTCTAATGTAGCTAGACTACTCTCAAATTTGGTGTTTTCACCAAATAGTCAACAAAAAATATTCCTAAGCTAACCTGAAGATAACCTTAACTATTTAATTCTTATCATTTTTATAATTATTTATTTTATCTTAGTAACATGAGTATTTTGCTCACATGTATGTATGTGCATCATATGTGTTCCTGGTGTCCATGGAGGCCAGAAGAGGGTGTGAGATCCCCTGGAACTCGAGTTACTAACAGTGCTAAGCCATCATACACCACCATTTCTAGATTCGTATGTAGTCACGGTGGTATTTCAGGTGTTCAGTCTCCACTCTTAGCTCTCTGAGCAGAACTTCCTGCCTTTAGCTTTTGTTACCTACTCTGGGGGGATTTCTTTCCTTTCCTTTTTTTTCTTTTTTCGAGACAGTGTCTGGCTGTGTTGTGCTTGCTGCTGTGGAGCCACCACACAGGGCTAGAACTGAGCCAGGTCATCTGCAGGAGTGTCCAGTGCTTGCGACTATTAAGCCCACCTCCCGCCCTCCGTAGAGTCTTTACCTCCCAGCAGCTGAGATGCTGGGCATATTTGTGCCCACCAGAAGTTGAGTTTAGAATAACTATAAACTACAGATGAAGCCACTTTCTGTGAAGGGAAAATATGAAAACAAGTATTTTGTCCATTTTCTTCAGATTGAAGGTACATGTGTGAACATGTGTGTGTGCATACAGTTGAGTGTTTGGAAATCAGGTAATAACTTTTGGTATTTGGTTCTCAAGGCAGGGTCTCTTTCTGCATATTCCAGCTTAGCTAGCCCTAGAGTTTCCATTCCTAGTTTCTCCTTTCTCACTGTAGAGATGCTGGAATTACAGATGCATCTATTGCTAGTTACGTAGTTGTGGGGATACCCAGGGCTGGTGGCACACACCTTTAACCCTAGCACTGAGAGCTGAAGGCAGTCAGGTCTCTGTGAGTTCAAGGTCAGTCTACTATACATACATAGCAAATTCTAGGTCATCCAGGACTACAATACTAAAGCCATATTTTAGAAACAATTAAAATTCAAAACACAGCTCTGGAAATGGATGCAGGTTGTTAGGCCACATAGCATTTTCCTAGCTGAGCTCTCTCCTTGCACTGCTTTATCCTATTTTTTTTTTATTTTCATGTTGGTTTTTTTTAAATTTACCTTTATTTTATGAGCATTGGTGTTTTGCCTGCATGTATGTCTACATGAGTGTTGGGTCTTGAGGTTACAGCCAGTTGTAAGCTGCCATGTGGATGCTGGGGTTTGAACCAGGTCCTCTGAAAGGGCAGACAGCCCTTATCCATCTCTCCAGCCCCTTATTTTTCATTTTAATATTTATTTTATTTGAATTTTCAAGCACCACAGCTTCAGAACATGAGATTGTTTTTTTTTCAAAGATTTCTTTTTAGTTTGAATTATGAGTGTGCCTGTGTGTGTGTATGGGCATGTTCACATGTGTGCAGGTGCTTGCTGAGGCCAGAAGAGAGCATCAGATCCCGTGGGGTGTGGGTTACAGGCAGTTGTGAGCCACTAGACTAAACTCAGGTCCTCTATAAGAGCAGTGCATGCTCTTAACCACTGAACCATCTCTCTAGCACCCAAAACATGAGATTTCATGCTGTATTTAGAAATGGAGTTAGAAGCACTGATCTGGAGCCAAAAACCATTTGGAAAAGATTTAATTTTCCTAATTTTTTTATTCAGAAAATAGTTACAGTATGAAGCAAAAGTATTCCTGAGCTAACAGCAAGCTTATTAAAGGCTGTAGGGATAGAACTGAAGCATCTGATGGACATTTTCTAATATAGCTAGAGTTCATGAGGCCTGGGCCTTGCTACTTGCACCCCATCTTCCCCAGAAAATTTGGAAGCATTTCTAGACTTTTTTTTTTACTTAAAATTTATTTTATGTGTTATGAATGTTTTGCCTGTGTGTATGTCAGTGCACCGTGTGCATGTCTGGTGCCCGTGGAGGCCAGAAAAGAACATTGGGTCCCTGGGAACTGGAGTTGTTGACAGTTGTGAACTGCCATATCAGTGCTGTGAATCAAACTTGGGTCCCCTCGAAGGATAGACATTGCTTTTAACCACTGAGCCCCTAGACAATTTTGATTATCAGAGGTCCTCTGGCATCTGGTGGGTAGGAACCAGGGATAATACCAGATATTGTACAAGATCGGGCCCCTATGGCAAAGGAAATGCCATAGAAAATGTCAGCTGGGGGTGGGGACACTTCACCCTGATCAGCCCCACAAGGAGATTCAGCTTACTGTCAGGAAGGCCGATGGAACCACCTACTGTCTGGTGTGGGCTGGACAGCAGGTAGCAAGGAAGGACGCGGTGTGGTATGGTAGAACTTGGGCTCATTTTCATGTGAATGGAAGAATGAACATGGCTCCTTTCTTGTAGGAAATTGTTTACTACAGCGGGCAGCTGGGGCAGGAAATGAGGCCGCTGCTCTCTTCCTGGCAACTAGTGGTGCCCATGCCAACCACAGGAACAAATGGGTAAGTTGGAAAGGGAAGCTGGGGTATTTGTGGTCTGTGGCAATCCTGAGTGTGCAGGAAAAATGAAATAGTCTTTTTTTTTCCATTTTTGTAAATTTACATTTATATGACCAGTGTAAAGGGAACTGATTGATTGATTGATTGATACAGTCAGCACCCATTTTTTAAATCTTTGTTTTATAGCCATGTCCTGAACTAGAGCCTGAAGACTGTACTGTAATAGAAATTAGTAAATAAGAATGTAAGCAAGTGTGCTATTCTGTCTCGCTCTTGATTCTTCAGCAGGTCTCCTGTGGGACTGCTGACCCAATCATGGTCTCCCCTTGTCTGAGGTTTTTCCTTTAGAGTTCAGTTTCCTGTGTTCAGTCATGGTTTGAAATAGTAAATGGAAAATTGTGAAAATAGGCCGTAAATTTTAGGTTGTCTGCCAGAGTACCATCATGGAATCTCACATGACCTTAGTTTGTCCAGTGTATCTATCCATGGTGCACATGTTGTCTGTCTGCCAGTCTCTCAGTTCTTTCTTATAAGATGGTCTGACGCAGTGTTAGTGCTTATCTTCATTCAAACAGGTCCTGTATCCTCTCGGCTACCTTCATAGATAGCACAGCCTCACAAGAGGGGAGTATAGAGCAGAAGATACTTTGAGAGGTCACATATAGAGTATACGATTATAATTGTTTTATTGTTGCTAGTCTCCTGTGCCTAAATGATAAGCTAAATGTTATCATAAGTACTTCATTAGGAAGATATAGACATAGGGTTTGGTACTACCCATAGTTTAAGGAATGTCTGAAAGTGTCAAAGATTCTATTTCCTGTTATAAGGCGGCCATGTTAGGATCAGCAGTAGGTCTTTGGGGTCAGACAATACTGACTTTATTAGCCTTCCCACTTCCTGCATGTAGTCTTAGACGGTGTACTTCACTTTTTGAGCTTCCGTTTCAACAGCAATAAAATGGAATTAATCTTGATGTCATAGGGAATGGGTAAGATGAAAAGAAACAGTGGCTCACTGCTTAAAAGCACCACCTGTTCTTCCAGAAAACCTGGTTTCCAGCACCCATGTTGGACAGGCTCCCAACTCTCTGTGACTCCAGCTCTAGGGGCATTTGACACCTGGCTTCTGCATGTACCTGTACTCAATTGCATATACCCACACACAAGTATACACAATTAAATTCAAAATAAGTCTTTTTTTTTTCTTTTTTTAAGAAATGAGGCATTTAAATGTGTGTTGTTAGACTCCCAAGGTGGGGAGACCCTCCATTCCTCGGGATAGACACCAGACCCCAATAACTCACAAAACAGAACTTGATGCAAACAGCAAGAGGTGTTTTACTTAGTAGCTGGCATGCCGGGGCTCCACACACAGCTCCCACGCAAGGGGGTGCTACAGAGACCTGAGCAACAGAATCACAGAGTTTGTAAAGGCAAAAACCGCAAAACAGGAGGGGGTCTAGGGGTAAGGGATTTTTCTAACGGGTCAGTCAATGATTGGCTGTGCCCTGGTGTGGTGACTAGGGGACAGTTAGGGACTGTTTGCATTTTTCAGTCCAGGAACAAAGAAGGGCATTTAGGGCCAAGTTAAAATTTCCTACCCTTTCAGTGTTAACATACTGTCTGGAACATTAGATACTAAATGCTAAATTCTTGTTTACTTTCTCCATTGGGGCCACTTTTTCCTTTGGCTTTCCCATTTTCAGAAAGAGGGGATGTGCATATCTTTAAGGTCACTTATTCCCTGTGCTTAGAGCTTTAAAAATGTCAATCCTAGCTGGCAGTGGTGGCGCACGCCTGTGATCCCAGCACTTGGGAAGCAGAAGCAGGCAGATCTCTGTGAGTTTGAGGCCTAGGGGCGAGGCATAGGAGAGAAAGGAGGAGGGGTAGGACTGGGAGGAGATGAGGGAGGGGCTACAAAGTGAATAAATTGTAAATGATAATAATAATAATAGGGAAAAAAGTTAAAGAGAAGTAGCCAGAAGTTAGTTAGCACTGTTTGCCGTGTAAGTAGGAAAAAATGTGAGAACAAAGTAAAGGGATAACCAAAGTGGTCATGGGAGAGAAAAGACAGAAAGATGCTAGGGAAAACACTGAAGAAATTAAAGGTTGATAGTGCTGAGGGAGGGAGGCTGTCATGAGAGGGCTGGTGACAGGAACCCAAGGCTGTGGGCTAGCAGTGGGCCCAAGTTTTGGTACTTCTACTGCCTGTAACGTTTTGTGACGGGAACTCCTAATTGTCTTATAAGGTGATGTGGGTTTCTGTTTCCTTCAGGGAGAAACTCCTTTGCATACAGCTTGTCGGCATGGCCTGGCCAACCTCACGGCAGAGCTCCTGCATCAAGGTGCCAATCCAAACCTGCAGACAGAGGAGGCGCTGCCTTTGTCCAAAGAGACTTCAAGCTTGACGGGTTCTGCAGATGGTGTCTACCTGCAGACACCGTTGCACATGGCAATTGCCTATAACCATCCAGATGTGGTTTCTGTCATCCTGGAGCAGAAAGGTAGGTGGTTAGGTCTGTCCACATTGTGAGCTGTGCACAGGGTTGTTTGGGCAGATGATTTCAGAGGCTGTTGCTTCCATTCATGACTAGTTTCGTAGTTACTTACCTTCTAGTCTCAGTAGTGGAGTTGGCTTTGATTGTGTGGGGAATGTTTAAGTTTTGCAAAAATTAATTTATCTTAAAATTTTTATCCCCAAATAACAGACTTTTGGCTTTTTACTCCCCACAAGATTTGTCTGTTTGTTCCCTTTGAAAAACAATTATATTCTGGTTAGTCAGTCGGTTTATAACTGAGTCTTATGCTCTTGAACGCCTTCAGTGTGATCAGAGGAGCCAGGTGTGGTGTCTCGTGTCTATGACCCCGTTATTCAGGAGTCAGAGATAGGAAAAGCTGCACAGATTTGAGGCCAGCCAGGGCGACCAGTGAGACCCTGGTTTCCTTCTCATCCACCTCTCAGGTGCTGAAGTCAAGTTTCTTTTTCCTTTAAAAATATTTAGCTAATGCTCTTCATGCCAACAACAACTTACAAATTATTCCGGACTTCAGCCTCAAGGATTCCCGAGACCAAACTGTGCTAGGCCTGGCATTATGGACTGGTAAGCTATGTCAAAGGCTGTTGCCTCTCAGATAGGAGGTGAGTGGGTGGGGAGATTTGGGGAAAGGGGGAAGTGTCAGGGCTAATCATTTGTTGTAAAATAACTTTTTACCTGTTAGTGTCCCCTAAAAAATTGGTACCTTTGAGAAGCTTAGAGGGACTGTTTGTTGTCAGGGAAGTGGGAACCGTTGATCATGCATGAATTGGGGCTTGTTTATTTCCCAGGCATGCACACAATTGCTGCTCAGCTGCTGGGCTCTGGAGCGTCTATCAATGACACCGTGTCAGACGGACAGACATTGCTACACATGGCCATATGGCGGCAGGACAGCAAGAGTGCTCTCTTCCTCCTGGAGCACCAAGCTGATATAAGCGTCAGGTGGGATGAAGTGTCATGCTCTGTTGTAACTCCAGGTCATATTTAGTTGAGATGTTTCAAAACCAGGAGGATAGTTCAAGACCTCCTTGATCAAGTTAGAAAACTATTCCAAATGAAAACTTTTAGAGGGGATAGGAACTGAGCATGGTAAGGTACACCTTTACTACCAGCACTAGAGGAAGAAGCAGGCAGATCCCTGTGAGTTCAAGGCCAGCTTGGTTTATATAGTAAGACCATGTCCCTAAACACAAAATATAAAAAGAATCTGAATGCAGTTCTCAAGTAGAGAGCTTGCCTAATGTACTTGACCCCTATGTCCAATCCTAAGACACCAAGGAGGGTGGTGTACAAAAGTGGGATGGTGATGTACTCAGTGGTAAAACACTTGCTGGATACCTCTGATGCTCTAGCTTCAACCCCTAATTCATGTCCTAGAACAGAAAGGGCAGACTGGGGTTGTAATTGAGTGGGATCCATGGAAGTGTTCAGCTACAGCCAAACTGTACTCTGACCTTATTGGCAACTGTCAGGGCCAGTGCACAAATTCACACAAATATTGTTATAAAGGATGGTCCAAAAATCAATCTTGAATAGGAATTTCAGTTTTAACAAAGAACAGCCAATGACTAAGCTACAAGCGGGGTTAAAGGAGAACTAGGCTTTAATGTTTAAATTTATATATTTCTCCAGCACGTGTGTTATGCACCCACATCTGCCACAGTGTTATAGAAGTTGTGGGAGTCGATGCTCTCTTTACACCTGAGGATCAAACTCAGGTGTCAGGCTTCGTGACAGACCTGCTGAGCCATCTTGCCAACCTCAGACCTTAATTTTTATCACTGTATATTCACAGGATCCTTTCTGAATTTCTGGTGTCAAGTAGTGCTGAGTTAAAGTGGGTTTTGTTGTTTTCCTTCTGAGACCATCTAGTGTATCCCAGGCTCCCAACTCTCTGTAGCTGAGGATGACCTTAAATTTCTGATCTTCCTACCTACTTCTCCCAAGTGCCAGGATTGCAGGCATGTGTGGTGGGGATCAAGCCCAGGGCTTCATGAATGCCAAAGAAACACTCCTACAACCAAGCTGTATTTCCTGTTCTGTTTGTTGCTTTTTGAGTATAATAGAGAGAAGTGACTGTATTTTCTTCTTCTTTTCATTTTTTTTTTGTTTGTTTGTTTTGAGACACGGTTTCTCTGTGTAGCCTTGGCTGTCCTGGACTCACTTTGTAGACCACGCTGGCCTCGAACTCACAGAGATGCAGCTGCCTCTGCCTCCCTCGCGCTGGGACTAAAGGTGTGCGCCACCACTACCTGGCTGCTATATTTTCTTAGTTGGCGTGAAAGACAAATGCAAGTTTGCTTTTCTTAAGTCTATTCTAGAGACTAAGTGAAGTGAGGATAATGGATCCAAGGGCATCTAGGCTTTGAAAATCTGGAAAGTGCTGTTTTCTTTGGCTGCCGTTTTAAGTACTGGTTTTGATTGTGGTGGTTTGTCTTAGTAGGACTCGGGATGGGGAGACTGCCCTCCAGCTAGCCATCAAAAATCAGCTTCCACTAGTGGTTGATGCCATATGTACCAGAGGAGCTGACATGTCTGTGCCAGATGAAAAAGGGAACCCCCCGCTGTGGCTTGCCTTGGCAAGTAATCTGGAGGATATTGCTTCCACTCTGGTGAGTCTTGCATGGCAGAAGCTCTTCTTATAGATGAGAGCATATTGTGTCAAATACAGATTTGTGTATTTGTGTGTGTAGCATCACAGAAGCAAGAGGTCAGCCAAGTAACAAATCAGGTCAAGGACAAACAGTGGAATGTCATGTTAAGAAGTCCAAGATGCTGGGGCTGTAAGCTGGGTTAAGAGCACGTGTTGTCACAGAGGACCCAGTTTTGACTTCCAGCACCCATATAGTGGTTTACAGCCCTAACTCTAGGTCAGGGAATCTGATACCTTCTCTGACTGCAGCGGGCACCAAGCATGTATATGATATATAGACATATATGCAGGAAAAACACTCATGCATAAAAAATAAAATAAGTCTAAAAAAGTCTGAGATTCAGCAAGGCGTGGATGTGTTCACCTTTAATCCCAGCACTAGGTAGTTAAGGCTGTGAGTTCAGGGTCAGCCTAGTCTACACAGCAAGTTCCAGACTAGCCAGGCTACGCAGTGAGACTATCTGGGGTGGGAGGAAAGGCACTGTGAGATCCACGTTGGTGCTGGCCAGCACTTCTGTCTGGGCTGTCTTTAAAAGACAGCACAGGACTGCTAGAGTAGAGGGATTGCCTCAGGCATTTCCTGACAGGGGCAGATTTGATGCTGTCACCATATTAGTAAATCCCCAAATCTTAGGTTTGTCTGTGTGGTGGACAAGACAGTCTAAAAGGTGCGATAAACCTGGGGTTTCTCGTTTATTGCCCTGAGGGCCTGTAGTATGACACTGAGGCATTTTGCACCTGAGGTTTTTAATCAGTTGTTTTGGGATATAACCTGTTAATTACAGGAGTATATTGCTGGGGGATTTCGGAGCACACAAACCCAGTAGTACACAGCTGTAGAGGCATTAATTTATGCTTTTGAAAACCACACTCCTAGGACCTAGTTTAAGAATTTACACAGAGAAGATCATATTAATTTTAATTTTTAATATGTATGGTATTTTGCCTGCATGTATGTCTGTGCACAGTGTGCATTTCTGAAGCTCATGCAGACCAAAAAAGTGCATCAGATCCCTGGAACTAGAGTTCACAGATTGCTGTGAGCCACAGCGTAGGGAATCAAAACATGGGTCATGTAGAAGAGTAGCCAGTGCTTCTGATGAACGATCATCTCTCCAGCTCCCAAAGAGCAGATTTTAATCCGTGTGTATAAAACTAATGAATGAAGGATAGAAAGGGAATAAAAAATAAATTAGAAAAAACCCTAATGAACAATTATGATAATAATTACTTACTGACTACGCCTTATGAAAAGTAATGAACAAATTGCTTAGAGTTGAAAATAAACATTTTTTTTTCTTTTGCCCGACAGTCTTTGTAAGGAAACTGTGTTTCTCTGCAGGTCAGACATGGCTGTGATGCTACTTGTTGGGGCCCAGGACCCAGTGGGTGTCTTCAGACACTTCTGCACAGAGCCATTGATGAAAACAATGAGTCTACCGCCTGCTTTCTTATTCGCAGGTCTGAGAAGCCAAAGCAGTTCTCTTTTCATTCCACTTACTGCATACCACCTCTTTCTTAACTCACTTCAGTCTTGACATGCCTGGATCTGCCCTTGACTTTAATCATTATCAGGAGGGTGGTGGCCTAGCAGAAGCAGGCTGATCTCTGTTCTAGACCTGCCTGGTCTACAGATCGGGTTCTAGGGCATCAAGAACTATTATAAAGAAACCCTGTCTCAAAAAAAAAAAAAAAGGTTATCAGAGGATCACTATTCTGTCATGTCAAGTCAGCTAAGAAACAAGGTAGGTGAGGGTGAAGAATCACACAGGCCTGGATCAAAACCATCTTCTGCTTTGGGGCTGCACTGGCCCCTGTTAGCTTCAGAACAGCGCCCACTGTGACATCAGGAGGTGGGCCCCACCTTGACACATGAACTATGTAAGAGTGGGGAATGGGGAGGCAAGGTAAGCTGGGAAACTTTGCAAATAGTTTTCAACATTTAAATATGTACCTGTTCCTGTGGAGTCTGCGACAGCTCTGAGTCCCGGTGGCCTGAAGACCAGTGGCGCCCGGGCTCTGGAGCTTGATGCAGAGCGTGGCAGTGGTGACTTTGTTAGCATGGGTGGAGCTGCTGCTCTCTAGCACATGCTGCTAGGTGAGGTGGAAGGTGACCTTCTGTTTCCCTACTTTAGTGGCTGTGACGTCAATAGTCCCAGACAGCCAGGTAATGATGGAGAAGGAGAAGAGGAGGCACGGGATGGGCAGACCCCCCTGCATTTGGCAGCCTCGTGGGGGCTAGAAGAGACGGTGCAGTGTCTTTTGGAGTTCGGTGCCAATGTCAATGCACAGGTATATAGTCCTCTTTCCTGGAAAGGTGAACTCAGAAGATAAGGGACTTTGTATGCTCCCCAGTTCTAGACTTCTGTTTACCACAAACCAGCCTGTAATGTGGCAGATAGTGACTTTCTGAGTTCATAGCCTGTCTGGTAATCAGATTGGTTTTAGGTTAATTCTCTTCAACATAGAGAAGGTTATTTTTTCTATTGTACCTTGCTCCTTAGTTCCCTATAGATTTCTCACAGAATCAGGTTAGTCTCACACTGAGGACCGTGTCCCATTAGCTCATTAATGTTCTTCAGCATTCAAACCTGTGGAGTGAGTGTGTGTATGAGGGGAAGAGAATTTGTGCATGAGCACATGCATGCCTTGGGTGTTTTTATTTAAATGCTGTTCACATAATATATTTTTAAAGATTTGCTTACTTTTTATGTTATGTGTATGACTTCTTGCCAGTATGTACATAACTATGCTGTGTGCCTGCTACCAGAAGAGACCAGAAAAGGGCACTACACCCTTGAAGCTGGAGTTACAGATTCTATATGGATACTGGAGACTGAAGTGGGTCCTCAGAAAGAGCAGCCAATGCGCTTACTTGCTGAGCCATCTCCCCAGCCCCAGCCCCACCTTATTCTTAAGACAGGGTCTCCAATTGACCTGGAACTTGGGCAACCAGGCTGCCTGGCCAGTGAACCCCACAATCTATCCATCTTCCCCTCCCCTACACTGGAATTACAAGCCCATGCTTTTTATATGGGCCCTGAGAATCAAACCCCAGTTGTCATGTTTGTAAAGCAAACACTCTACTGCCTGAGCCATCTCCACAGCTCTAGAAACCTGTAGAGATTTACACTGAATTGTATAAATGAGAACCAGAATAATTAGCTCTTCAGAAACAGTGTGGCTATGCTGGGCTCGTGTTGCCCCTGGGGCCCTGTGGTCACTGCAAAAGTATGGGGAAAGAAGTCATCTTTATGTTTTGCCTCTTTAAAGCTGATTTCAAACACAAGGTCTCATAACTGAAATTGATTCCAAAAGCTAGCACCCTTCGTGTTGTTCCTGAGTTCTGTCTTTCAGTTAGACATGGAAATGTGTGCCCATCTCCGTAGGATGCAGAAGGAAGAACGCCTGTCCACGTGGCCATAAGCAACCAGCACAGCGTCATCATCCAGCTTTTGATCTCTCACCCTAACATTGAGTTGAGTGTACGAGACAGACAAGGGCTGACCCCTTTTGCCTGCGCCATGACTTACAAGAACAATAAGGCAGCTGAGGCCATTCTAAAACGAGAGTCTGGGGCTGCTGAGCAGGTCAGTAACGAGCCACCATCACTCACCGCAGAGAGCTTTTCACTGTGACTAACAACAGATGCCACCAACTAAACAGGCTCCTTATGCACAAAGATACTTGTTTTGAAGTTAAACCTCCCTTTCCTGAAAATGTAGCTGTCCCGGTGTCCTGTTTCTGCTGGCTGTGGTGTGAGTGTGCTCCCCTGTATTTCAGCCACTTGGTGTATGGACATGGCTGGGGAAGAGAGCTCAAGTGAATGCCTGGCCTTAGCACTCTGTGGGTGTGCAGCTGAGCTCACTGTGCATTTGCTGGGAGTGCTAACAATGGATGTCTCTATAATACTAAAACTGAATAGATGACTTACTGTCATGTTGGGCAGCTGTCTTAACGTTTCAGTCATTACGTAGAACGTTTCTTTATCACCTTCCAAATCCTGGTTGCAACTTGTTTATCTACCACAGTGTGTGGAAAATGATAATGACTGATATGTGGTAAAAGATGAAATACCTTTGTCTGCTCAGTCTCACAGAAACCTGATTTCAGCTGGCTTAAAGAATTTTGCCAAGATTTAGTAATAGCTGTTATGGATGAAATGAGATACGGGTCCTGAATGAAGTGCAGTCCTGGCATGAAGATGGCAGCTTGCTGGTACAGGCTTTGCTGTCTCACTTCATTTTCCTAAGTGTGACTCAATGTATAACTTTAGCTTTGTCTATGCTCAAACTAAGTGGACGATAGTCATGAACGGGGACAGATCTCTCATGTTTCTTCTCCATCTAGTATGAAACTGGTACTACTGATCTGAGCCCAGCAAACTTTACTTACCCCAGCACACATTAGTTGTGTGCGTGGATGCGTGCCTGCGTGTGGTAATGCAGAGTGTGGAATGTGCTGTCCTCTCTTGTACTGATGATTCCTGTAACTACAGTGCACGCTAGGGTTTGCATTCAGGAAGCCTCTGGCTTCTTCATGCTTGTCTGGTGTGCTGCTGGCTCCCTCCCGTTGTGTTACTCTGAAGCCTGTCAGGCTGCTCTGGGATGAGATGGCTATTTAGTTTGGCCAGAGCACATGCCTTGCAGTGAAATTGTCACATTTGTTTGTTCCTGAGCAGCCAGCTAGCTACTCGAGTGGCTTCCATCTTCATCTGGTCCCTTCTTGGCTTTCCAAGTCTAGCTTCTACTGTAGGGGATGCCAGGACATGCATGTGTGCACATGGTTGTGTTGGTGGGCAGTGGCAGTTTTTGCATTATTTCTCAGCTCTGGAGCTGAGGAAGGACCTCCCAGCAGTTTGATGAGCTTGTGGGCATGAAGGAGGATCCTGTTCTTAAGGAGAACTGGCTAATAGTGTGCTTCTTGCTTGTTTGTTGCCGTAGGTAGATAATAAAGGTCGAAATTTTCTTCATGTGGCAGTTCAGAACTCTGACATCGAAAGCGTTTTGTTCCTGATCAGTGTCCAGGCCAATGTGAACTCCAGAGTTCAGGATGCTTCCAAATTGACCCCTCTGCACCTTGCTGTTCAGGCAGGTTCGGAGATCATTGTCCGAAATCTGGTAAGCCACAGCGTAAGAAGCCAAGTGTGCTTCAGGGCATGTGCAGAAGTTGTCTTTGAAGCTGTCGTGAATGAAAGGCATCAATCTGGGAATTACACCAATCCACCCAGGAAGACAGACATGTCAAGAGGTTGCAGGTCTCAAGCGCTCTGGTGGAGATGCTGGAAGTAGACTTGGAGATAGGGAATCAGGCCTTGAGGGCCCAGGAGGGTTTGGCGGACAACAGAAAGGGGCTGGAGATCAGCTGTGCTGTCTGCCTCCTGTCGGGCACTTAGCTGAGACTTTCCCTCCTCTTTCCTCTTCCCTCCCTCCCTCTCTGAATTTTTTCCTGGAACTTTATGCAGGCTAAACTGGCCTCAGAATAACAGAAATCCACCTGTGTCTGCCTCCCCCTCCCAAGTTCCACCATGCCCAGACTAGGTGAGACTTTTAAGTGAGCTGTCTTAATTCTCCAAAAGGAAACTTAAAACTTTAAGCTGTCTCTTAAAACTCTATAAGGGAAATTTTGTACATTTCCAACAAAAAAAATAGGTTAGAAAGAGGCCCCCTAGGCTCTTGGATATTAATTTGTGTAATTAGATTTGAGGTTAACTCAAAAGCCTGATTTTCCAGCACAACATGATGTCAGGCAGGGAATAAGCCCAAGAGAGAAAGGGTGTGATGGCTGAATAGAGTGTATGTTGGTATTTAGAAAGGGGAGTTTGTTTAAAATTTGAGAATTATAAGAAGGCTTGGGTAGATCAAGTAATAAGGCTTCTGTCCCTGAGTTTGAGAATTATAAGCAATTTGGACATTCTTGCATAGTACACTGAATATCATTGCATTACTTAGAGGTTTTAATATACTAAAGTCTTAGAATTCTTGTGTCTGAAGGAATAGCCATTGAACACACTGGTCGATAGTTTGCCTTTGGCACAGGTTTTGTTGTGTTTGCCTCAGTAGGACGATGTGCAAGATCCTCCTGCATTCAGGCTCTGCCAGGAGGGTAGTCTGTCAGTCTGTAGATTAGAGAAGACCTGTGGACTTGGCCCTACTAATGGGGCCTTATTGAGTAATCATCTTTAACAGCTTCTTGCAGGAGCCAAGGTGAATGAATTAACCAAGCATCGTCAGACTGCTCTCCATCTTGCTGCCCAGCAGGACCTGCCCACCATCTGCTCTGTCCTCCTAGAGAATGGAGTGGACTTCGCTGCTGTGGATGAGAATGGAAATAATGGTACTTCCTAGGCAACATCCTAGGGCACACTGCTTTGCAGTGCGTTCCACTGCACCCTTGGGCTGTCCCCCTCCCGAAGGTTGGCTCTCATAAGATCAGAGCTCTGCAGAAGCAGCACACCTGTCTTGTTACTGAGCAGCTTCCCAATTTGATTGCAACGCTGGTCGTCTAAAGTGGTTGGGGTTCTAAGTACATTTAAAAAAATTATTTTTAAATTATTTTACATTGGGTCTGGGTAGGGGAATGTGCATGTGAATGCTATTGCTCTCAGGGGCCAGACATGTTAGGATCCCCAGAACTAGAGTGTCTGACTTGGCTGCTAAGAATTGAAGTAAGGTCCTCTGCAAGAGCAGATCTTAACTTCTGAATCATCTCTATAGCCCAATGACTTATTTTTTTATGTGCTTTCCTAGAGGACAATTTGCAGGAGTTGGTTTCATGCATGTGGGTACTGGGGATTGAATTTAGGTCTTCAGGCTTGATGGCAAGTGCCTTTACCCAGTGGTCCATGTGGCCTGTTTTAAAAAATTGTGTGTTTTCTATTGCTCTGACAAAGCACTATGACCATCATGGCAGGGAGCATGGGAGCAGGCAGGCAGGCAAGCACTGTGCTGGAGCAAGAGCTGAAAGCATACAACTGAGTCACAAGCATGAGGCAGAGACAGACAGCACGCGAGAGTGCTGGCTAGGAATGGCGTGCCCGTCCTCAGTGACCATGTCCTCCAACAAGACCAGATCTCCTAGTCCTTCCCAAACGATCATACCAACTGGAGACCAAATATTAGCATGCGTGAGAATGGGGCTCATCCTCATTCAGACCACAGTGAGAGACAGCAAGCACGGAGACAGAGGTGGCTTTCTTTGAAGCCATGAAATCTCATCTTTGAAAGCAAGGTTCATGAGATTGCATTGATTACTGATGGTGGAGAGGGAAAGGAGGAGACATGAAATGTACTTGGCTGCTCAGTTGCTCTGATGAGTGTACTTAGATGGGGCAGGAAGGAGGGGAAGACAGATTTCTGTCTGTGCTTCTGGACTTGCACAGTAAATGGATTTGCTCCCCAGCTCTCCATCTTGCGGTCATGCATGGTCGGCTCAACAACATCCGGGCTCTTCTAACAGAGTGTACAGTGGATGCTGAGGCCTTTAATCTCAGGTGAGTGTGTCTGGTCCCTGTGGCCTAGCCCATTGCTTCCCCCTTCCCCAGATGGACCTGAACAGCTTTGGGTTCTAAAGTAATTTTGATTTTATAATAAATACTTTCTAGAAAACTTTTATGGTCTATTATATGTCCTTTGGGTTTAGTTAAGATCACAGAGTTCAGAAAATTCCTTCTTTTGTGAAACAGTTATGACATGTCTAACCTTTGCAACTCCTTTCATCAGAGGCCAGTCACCGCTGCACATTCTGGGACAGTATGGCAAAGAGAACGCAGCAGCCATCTTTGATCTCTTCTTAGAGTGCATGCCTGAGTATCCTCTGGACAAACCAGATGCAGAAGGTAACACGGGTATGTAAATTTAGATGTCTGACTCTTTGCAAATGTTGAAGATCCCTACCATGCATGGAATTTGGTGTCTGACATTTGAAGTGCTTCAGGTATTCCAGAACCATGTACCTGTGACCAAGTAGACCATTGAATTTGTTGTAATTGCCCTCATCTGCCTTTTATTTAGTTGACCAGGACCTTTCCATGTTCCTATTTCAGTAGAGATAAGACACAACCAAGATTCAGGGCTCCAGCACCTGTAGCGCTTTGAGGAAGTGGCAGGTTATACCCAGGGGCCTTTTTTCAAAGTGTAAGGCAGGCCTCTCTCATGGCTCACTTTCAGTTTCATAGTCAGTCTACTTCAGGAGCATCATTGCCCGTGTTGTAGCTGAAGAGGCAGGTAGGGAGAGACTGTGCCCAGGGTTTTGATTTGTGGAAACGTAGCCTCAGGTATCACTGGATAAGCTCTTAGCCTCTCATACCCATGCTCTCCTTTCATAGTGTAGCTAAGAGCCCTCCTGATATTGCATCATTTTGAGTTAAAAATTTAATGAAGTGTCTGGTAAAGGGAAGCCGAGGGAACTTCTGCTAGTTATGACTTTGAAGAGAAGAGTGAAGTAGCCAGATCATAGCCTGGCTTACTGCTGGACCACAGTTCAGAAAAGAGAGGCTCCTTTGGGTGGAACAACATTCTGGAACCTATTCCAGATGATTTTTACATCTCTGTCCCTACTGAAATCACAAGTCTCTTACATTTAGTTACATTGCAAAGAACTTTGGTAAAAGCAATGAATTTTGGTTAGGGAAGGCAACTGAGAAAAGTGGGTGGTTTTATTTATTTGTTTGTTTGTTTGTTTGTTTGTTTTGTTGTTGTTGTTTTGGTTTTTTGTTTGTTTGGTTTGGTTTCATTTATAACAGACCTTAAGGTGGGAAAGCATGTGCAGTTCTAATATCACTTGGCTTCTGGCTGGACCCTTTTTTGGAAGACATTCCAGATTCTCCATGAATTGTCATAGTCCTTCAAACTCTTTCGTTCTGCAGACTTTCCTAACAAACATTCTGCCAGTGTTGTGCTCTGCCCACCCTTTGGCAGTAGCCAGCTAGAACTGGTGGAAAACAGCCTTACCTGTGATTTTGTTTTCTAGTGTTGCTTTTAGCATACATGAAAGGGAATGCCAACTTGTGTCGTGCCATCGTTCGGTCTGGGGTTCGCCTTGGGGTGAATAATAATCAAGGAGTCAACATTTTCAACTACCAGGTTGCCACTAAACAGCTCTTGTTTAGATTATTAGGTAAGCAGCATACTCTCTGTACCTCCTCTACAAGCACAGTAATGATGGTGATTGTCTAAGTATTGGTCATCTTTAAATCTCATAATTTACTCTCATCTGAACCTGCTGTTTCCAGGCACCATGTAAGACGATATCTATGAAAAGGGAAATGAACCTCCCTGTCATTTTCCCCTAAACTTTAGAAGCCCACAATCTGTCAGCTGGTCATACTGACTGTGCATACTGGCTGGTCTTACTTATATAGTGTTTTGCCTGCATGTATATATGTGTACCATATGCATGCTTGGTGCCTCAGAGGTCATCAGGTCCCCCGGAACTGGAGTTAGGGATGATATTGAGCCATTTCTACAGCCCTGAACCCTTGATTCTTACTTGTGTGGTTTTATGCCTTTCTTTTGAGATGGTAGCAAGAATCAGAAGGTATGATGATGGCAAACATATAATCTCAACTGGAAGATTTGAAGGCTGTGGGCTGGAGAGATCTGGATTCTATTCCCACATGGAAATCCAGTGCCCTTTTCTGGCCTCTATGGGCACTGCATACATGTAGCCTACATATATGCAGGCAAAACACCCATACAAATAGAAAAAAAAAAGTCAGGCAGTGGTGGCACACACCTGTAATCCCAGCACTTGGGAAGCAGAGGCAGGTGGATCTCTATGAGTTCAAGGCCAGTCTGATCTACAGAATACGTTCCAGGGCAGCCAGAGCTATACAGAGAAACCCTGTCTCAAGAAACAAAAACAAAACAAAGCTGAAGGCCAAAGGCCATCAAAATAGCTGTGTGGGTAAGGATGCTTATACACAAGTGTAAAAACCTGAGTTCAACCCCGGAACCCATGTAAAGGTTGTCTTGGTTTGGGTTTTATTGCTGTGAAGAGATAACATGACCTCGGCAACTTTTATAAAAGAAAATGTTTAACTGGGGCTGGCTTACAGTTCAGAAATATAATCCATTACTGTCATGTAGGGAAGTATGGCAGCATGCAGGCAGGCAGACATGGTGGAAATGGAACCACAAGCAGCAGACACATTGGGCAGAGCTTGAGTGCAGGGGACCTCGACACCTGGCTCACCATGACACACTTCCTCCAACAGGGCCCCTCCTAATAGTGCCGCTTCCTATTGGCCAGGCATTCACACACATGAGTTCAGACCACAAAGGTAAAGGAGAGAACTAACCCTACACAGTTGTCCTTGACCCTACAGGAACTCTACTTGTATAACACCCTCCGTCCCACTAATAAACCTCCGTCCCACTAATAAACAATTTTTTAAAAACTGTTCAAGGCTAATCTGAGCTATGTAGCTAGTCAGGAGGTGGCAATGACAAAATGGAAATAGTGAACACTAAGAAGGAGAGAAGGGACAGAGCATGTTGGATGCAAGTAGAAAAAGGAATTCATGTGTTTGTGACACGAAGAATGAAAAAGTTTTAAAGTCCGGAGAAGGATAATTATCTTGATTTGGTCATTACATATTGGCAATATCAGATACCATATCCCAGAACTGCAATTTAGCAGCTGTCAATTAGAAGGCCAGCAAGATGGCTCAGCAGGTAAAGTGCTTGTTGCATAACCCTGATGATCTGAATTCTAATCCTGAAACCCATAAAGGTAGGAGAGAAATGACTTCACAGAGTTGTCTTCTGACTGTCACAGATATACCATGGAACACTCACACATGCTTTTTTGGGGGAAAGGGGGGTGGTTTCATGACAGGGTTTCTCTGTGTAGCCCTGGCTGCCCTAAAACTCACTCTGTAGACCTTACTGGCCTCGAACTCACAGAGATCTGCCTGCCTCTGCCTCCCAAGTGCTGGGATTAAAGGTGTACACTACCATGCCCAGATGACACATGCTTTATTACTATTTTTTAAAGGTGTATTTATTATGTATTCAATGTTCTGCCTGCATGTGCGCCTGCACTCCAGGAGAGGGCACCAGATCTCACTGTAGATGGCTGTGAGCCACCATGTGGTTGCTGGGAATTGAAATCAGGACCTTTGGAAGAGCAGAACCCTTGTTTTTAACTAACTCTAAGTCATCACCTCACATGCTTTATTTTTAAAGATTTTTTTTTCTGTTTTTTAAATTTGGGCTAGAGAAATGGCTTAGTGCTGACTGCTCTTTGAGGATCCAGGTTCAATTCCCAGCATTCACATGGTAGTTTACAACCACTTATAACTCTAGTTCCAAGGGATCCGACACTCCTTTATACCATCTTCCATGTATACACATGGTACAAAGACAGACATGCAGACAGAATGTTACACATGTAAAAATAAAATGAAATATTAAGAAAAATACGTTTATTTTTTAAGGATTTTTAAAATCCATGTGAGTGTGTGTACCTGTGTGAGTACCTCTTTTATGCAGGTGCCCTGAGAGACCAGAGGGTATCATATATCATATCCCCTGGACTTAAGTCCTTAACCGCTGAGCCTTCTCTCCAGCCCTGCTAATATATTATGTTTTAAAAGCTTTGTAGTGTTGAATGTAGTCTTAATGTGTAGTTTTAATTTTCCTTTAGCTATACACTTGTCAGCCTTTTCAGCAGGTGTGTTGGCCATGCTGGCCCCATGTGACTGACCCATTTGCCACCTGTACAGAGCAGCAGCACTCTGCCCAGGACACTGCCTACTTCTGAGATGCTGCTGCGGCTTCTCCGCAGTTCTTCAGGCCATCCGTTGGCTGAGTCACTCCAGAAATCTTGCAATCCCGTGTGTCTTTGCTGTTCACAAATCCTACATGTCTGTTCAAACTGTCCCCAAACTTCACGGATTCTTCCTCCTTGGTTCCTTTGTCTTGGTCTCCTCTATTGTGTCCTTCAGCCCCTGCCAGCTTCTCTGTGGTGTGAGCTGTGCTCACTTTGCTGCATGTTGCCCTGTCCACGCTGCTGATTCACACCTCCATCTGGCTTTCCTTCTGTCCCAGCCTGCGTGGCGAGTGCTGATTCTCCAGGCTCCTCTGTGACGGTCCCTTGACCATTCGGAATGTGTAATGCAGCCCGCTGCTTCAGGCCTCCTCCCGGAGCCTGTTCAGTCAACACATCACGGTGTAACAAGTGGTCTTCTGTGTTACAGATATGCTCTCCAAGGAGCCTCCGTGGTGTGACGGCTCCAACTGCTATGAGTGTACTGCCAAGTTTGGAGTCACAACTCGCAAACATCACTGGTAAGACCCTGCCGTCATTTGCAGAGGAGTAGGGGTGTCAGCTGATGTCTCTTCGTACTTGTGCTCGATGAGCCGTGAACCCTTCAGGCATCTTCTGGGCAAAAGAACAGGGAGGTGGTAGAACTGAGCAGCATCCCACCGAAGTGAGAGTAGGGAAAGCAAAAGCACTCAGACTTGTGGCTCTCCTGGGAGCTAAGAGTCATCACTGCCTCACAGGGAGCCAAGGACTAGGTGGCAGTTCCCAGCCAGGGGAGGCAGCTGTGCTTAACTTTGTGTTTGCTTTAGCTTAGCCACTAGTCAGTGTTTTGTTAAAACTAAAAGTTATATGTGAATTGGTATGACTTGGCTGGCAGTTGGCCACAGACGCCAGTCAGAGACTGTCCCTAGCTGCCATTTGGGGTCAGCCTGCTCTTCAACGCCTCTCACACTTCTTTCTTTGCTTCCACAGTCGTCACTGCGGCCGTCTTCTTTGCCATAAATGCTCCACCAAGGAGATTCCTATTATAAAGTTTGACCTGAACAAGCCTGTGCGGGTTTGCAACATTTGCTTTGATGTACTGACTCTGGGTGGAGTCTCTTAGTGAGGCCTCCAGGAGGGCCCAGGCCTGCGTCGCCCGGTCCTCCCCAGCAGCCGCTCTACTCCCCAGCCTGCCTCTAGTGTAGAGCAAGAGCTGGCAGTTGTCTTCCTGTGCCAGAAGACTGGAGCAATTATGGACCATGGTGTGATCCCATTTCAGATGATTCTGTATGACTGTCAGTGTGTCAGACTGTGGTCTGTTGCACTAGATGTCTCACTGGCTGGACCAGGCCAGTCTAGCCTGCGTGAAAAATGTGATAGGAATCAACTAACAGCACACAAGGACACTTGGAGACAATTTCCCCTTCCGGTAGCCTAGCGTCCATCTTAGAGAATTCACAAAGTCTTCCTGCCTGGGCTGACAGAGGCAGAGCCCGACAGAGTAGAGAGCAGCTGCTGGGTGAGCTGGTCACTCTAGGGTGTGTCTGCTCTAAGCGGCTGTGGCCTTTAATGCACAGCGTTTTCATACATGTGATAGGAACCACTTGCCCTCAAGTCTTTTCTTTCTTTAAGCTAAGCTGTATTTTTTAGTAAGCTGCCCTTTTAAAAAGGTGGAATCTTTCTAAACAGGGTTCAGAGATGAGAGCTGAAAATTTGTGGCCTTAACAACGGAAAGCTTTACCAATGTCGATGCTGTTGGGTGTCAAAGCACAGTGGCCGCTCCACGCCCAGCAGCTGTCTCACTCTCTCGTCTTGCTGCGTCCCGTCTGTGGAGCCTCAGTTGCTGCCACTTGAGTGGTGGGAGAAATGCACTTTGATTGTGCTGCACTTTTTGTAGAGCTGCCTCATTAGGAAATCCAATTCAAAACTCCATGTTCAAAAACACCGTCACCTAACCTTCTGTCAGTGGTTCTGATGGTCAGCTTGGGCTGGACCTCAGCACGCACTGATATTAAAGGGAAAACTGCCAAGAAGGAAGAAATTCATGCTGATGAGAAAGGAGATGAGTGTGGCTGCGGTCCAGGTCCCCTCTCCCTGACACATCCTTCCTGCTGAAACCTTGCCTTGCTTGCTGAGGTTGTTGGTGCCCGTTCTGAGGAGTGCCCTGCCTCATCAGGGCCAGCAGCCAGAGCCTCTGGCTGAACTGTCAACAGTCTGCTTTGGAAGTCGGGCTGTGTTGCCGAACAAGGCCCCGACGTTAACAGGTCCTTGTTTCCCGATACTGCCTGTACTAACCCTGGGACACCGGGCCTCCTCCTTTTTAAAGTTCGCCCAGTGTTCGGGGTTTCTGTTTCAAAATTTTAATTTTTTTAAGATTTATTTTATTGCACACTGAAAGAGAAACTTATACCACTGGTTTTGTTTTGTTTTAAGAAACAAAAACACAACTACCCTGAGATGAACAATATCTGGTAATACTCAAATTAACAGTGTCAATCACGGGCACTGCTTTTTTGAGACATTTGGTAACCCTACACTATTTGCATTAATGGAGTATGGATGTATGAATAAAAGGGACTTTTTTGGCATCACTTTCTTTCTTGGATAGTGGTGTGTCCTCTATTGCTGTAGAGTTAGTTAGACATTTTACTGCCTAAATATGTATAAAATGTGCCGATAAACCAGTGTGCTACTTTCTAAAAATACTTTTGTGATTTATATGTGTGCTTTTTATGTTAACCTTAGCTTGTGTACAGCGTTTAAAAAGGAGGAGTTACTTGGAGGAGTGCCATTGTCCCCAGCCTGTGACTTACTTCAGACGGACTTTTTATGGAAAAATTTAGTCAGTCTTGGCTAACAACTATATGAAACATGTGGTCAGTTTCCTTTTTTTTGTTTTGTTTTGTTTTGCCTAATGAGGTCCACAGACCTAGAATTTAGTTGGTACCTTAATTCTTTAATGAGGAAGGTAATTATGGTTCAGCTTGAGCCAAGGTGACCAGTACACATCCACTTGTTCTTTCATTTTCGCAGTGCAGAAGGGGAATAGGGAATCAGGATGAAGCTGATTGTTCTGTCCTTGCCAGCCACACCAGTTTCATCTTGCCTATAACTGTACTTGCAATCTGAAGATCATGCCTAAAAACATGTGGCTTCAAGCTTCTACTCCTTCAGAGGTCAGCGTAGTGACTAGGTGTGGCTGAGAGGGGCTGTGTGACGCGGACGCTGGTACTCACGCTGTAGATGCGGCTCAGGCCTCGGCCCCAGCTGCCAGGCCGTGCCATCTCACTGCACTGTAACCCCGCTGTACACTGCCCCGGCTAGTCTCCTGTGCTCTCTCCATGCTGACCAGATTTACCATGAAATTGCTCAGCTATTCTTGTTCAGTCTTAATCAGTACCTTGAAGTTGAAGCAAAACTTCGTTTATTAATTCAAAACATTGCCATTTGTGAGTGAGCAGAGCAGGAAGAATCAACTTCACTGAAACACAATTGCTGCAATACTGCTGTGCTCACCTCGCTTTCTAACTGCCTCTTGTTCATCACTACTCTTCCTATATGGTGGATATTAAGGCTTTTGTTTGTTTGCTTTTAAGACAGGTACAAACCATGTGCTTAAACTAGTTTGCTATGATCCTCTAACGGCAGTGTCCCTCAAGCTTAAGTGCCTACACTGAGGACTCCTGTGTTTCCACTTGTCTTCTCATTGCTGTCTCACTCAGTGAAACGTTAACACGAGTTTGGGGCCTATTCCACCCCAATAACCAATTCAGTCGAGGCTGAATCGTAGACTGCTCAGTTCACCTGCCATATTCTCTCCAAGGAGTGGGGTCCACATGACGCTTTTGTCCTCTACCTCAGAGCCACAAGTTGCTTCTGACTACCCATCAGCATGGAGCTGGGCATGCGGGCTCTGACGGCCCTGCCGAGGTAGTGCGCATCCCCATACCCAACTATGCCAGCACTAGTCTTGTTCGCAGGCAAGGACTGGAGGACAGGCTTCCATGTAGGATTTCCTTACCTGGAGAAAAGAAAAGTGGCTGAACTGCCAAATGCTTAGACCAGAGAGGCAGCAACAACGTGTACAAGAAAGTGTATGCTTCCCTCCCGACACAGGCTTCCCTCAGGGTCAGTCCCTGAGAGCCCCCCTACCAGCCTAGCAGACGAACGGCTCAGCAAGGACCTCTGAGCCGTGCTCGCTCTACAGAACTGGTCTAGGGAAAACCGAGTGTGTGACCAGTTAATGAAATATTAAAATGCCCAGATGTCGCAGATGCCTTAAAGACTCTCTGGAGGCTCACTGCCTCTCGTGTGGCATAGATAACATGCTGACTGTTACAGCTGATGACATGGGTGTTCTCTAGAGAGGGGATCTGGGAACGGCTAGGACCTGCCAGCTTGCCTGTTTGGCAGCTGTGTAGAGCAGGGTGTTCTGTGACATCCTTGTGTTACCAAGGACAAGGCAGCAGCTGGGCCAAAACTGCAGGCACGAGTTTGGATAGATCATTTCTCTGGTGGTGCTCAGTGTGGGAATGCCAGCATCATCTGGGACCATGGCGCTTAGCAGCATTGTTTCTTTGGAGTCTGTGTAATGGAATGTATTTTTCAAATTGATATTTTCATTTTCTGTAACAATTCCTTATAATAAAAATGAGGTAAAATTGAATTTAAAGTGGAAACTTTAATTAAAGACATTTGTAACTACTTCTAACCCAGAAGTACCAATAAACATTAAAAAAAAAACTTTAAAAGTTGGTATGTGAGGGCTGGAGAGTTGGCTAAGAGCAGTTGTTACAAAGGACCTGGTTCCATTCCCAGCACCCACGTGAAAGCTTACAGCTTCCTTGGCACCAATGATACACAGATGGACATGCAGGCAAAACACTCATAAGCTAAAATAACAAAATTAATCTAAAAATATATTTAAAAATGGATGCGTAAAGAAATGTCTTTACCATGCCATGTAGCACACAAGCGTTTTGTGCGGTGAGCAGCTGCTGCCCCTGCCTCCCAGACACAAGCCTCAGGTTATGGTGACGGCTGATGCAGTTTCAGCTGGAAGTTCTCCAGAGAACCCTGGACTCCTTTACACCGTTATTTCAAAGCAACTATGAGGAGTCACTGTGAGCTTCCCACTGGCCAAGATTTAGGAAGACGGGGGCACTCTCGCGGAGGCAGATCAGCAGGAGCTCAGTGAAGCAGAGGAGACCAGCACAGTGCTGCTGGTGGGCCTGCTTCCTCTGACTTTTTCCCCTTTCTCTTCCCCTTTTCCTCCTCCTTGCTGCTTCCTCCTGTTCCTCTTTCCTCTTCCCCTTCTTCCTCTTCCTCCTAGCCTTCCTCCTCCTCCTCGAATGTATGTAGTTTTGGCTGGCCTGGAACTCACTCTGTAGAACTTACTTAGAGATCCACCTGTCTCTGCCCCCGGTGCTGGGATTGAAGGCTTGTACTTCCTTGCCTGGCTTCAGTTACTTTCTTTATACAACCAGGCCCACCTGCTCAGGGGTAGCCCACAGTAGGCTTTGTCCTCCCCTGCTCCCAACCTCTGTTAGCAATTACAGAAATTACCTAGTGCACATGAATACACAGAGGGAAATAAAAGGACCAGGCATTTCATGCCTTTAATCTCAGCAATAGGAAGCAGAGGCAGGTGGAATCTTTTGAGTTTGAGTTCAGCTTGGTCTATGCAAGTTCCATGGAAGCCAGGGCTATATAAAAAAGAATTTAAAAAGAATGAAAGAAAATGCCTCAGTCATGGTGGACTGTGACCTGGACTATTCAGTTGAGATTCTCCTACCTAGTGATTCTAAGCTTGTGTCAGGTAACAGCTGAAACTGACATCTGGTGACAGGGAGGAGGAAGGTTACAAATGGGGGCTTTCGTAGGTCTGGGGAGGTGTTGGAAGGTCCCTGCTGTTTGAGGTTACAGTCCTTCTAGTCCGGATAGCCATTCAGGAGCTCCCTTTCCCCAGCAGGGCCTCCTGCTCTCTGCTGACTTCATCTGGAGAGTCTCTAGACAGATTGCCGTAACCACATTTGATATATGGCCTTCGACCAGCAACCTGCTAGCTCTTCCCTCCCTGTGGCTATAGGATAATTAGGTACAATGTTCCCATTCATATGATAGGAGTGTGCTGTTTAATGTAAATCAAGTATCCTTGAAGTGACTAGTTCCAACCAGTTATGTACACTTATCCTTGGAGCCTTCACCCCCAAGGGCTATATAGTCTTTGTTCTATGGAATTAATGTTCAACTAGCTCCCTAAAGTGGTTCCTGGGGTATGTGATCCCTGTACAGTGCTCACTGGCCATTCCAGGCAGGATCTTCATATTGTGCCCCTCCTGACCTCGTGGGCTGATGGGAGACAGCCCCAGGCGGGAGAGAACCATAAAGAGATGGCACAGGTGGTACTTGTCATACAAATGTAAGGATCAGAGTTCGGATCCCTGTAAAAAGCCAGATATGGTAACACACACCTGTATCCTGGTGGGGAGGAAGAGGCAGAAGGATTCCTGGAGCTTGCTGGCCAGCTAATCTTGCTGAAAAAGTTACAAGTTCAGTGAAAGACTTTGCCTGATACAAGGTGGAAATACAGGAAGACAGCTGACATCACATTTTGCCATTATACATATGCATACATCATGTATACAAAAGAAAAAAAAGCAATGTGGAGTTTGCAGTGCCTGCAGTAGGAGCTCCCAGACTTCTTTGTTATCAAACCATCTGGATTGGAGATACTGCCCAGCAGTGTACTGCCTGAAGTAGAAGAACCAAGCCAGAGAACAAGTTCCTAGGGATGAAGCGTTCAGAGACATAGAAGGAAGAGCTGGGGTAGGATCAGTGCAAGTGAGGACTTTCTGGGAACCTTTCAGGACATCATGGCCAAAGAGTCAAGAGCAATGATGAGCAAGGGCCTAGGGATGTAGCTCAGTTAATAAAATGCTTGCCTACCATGCAGACAACTCTGGTTCAATCCCTAGTACTGAACAAATGGGGCGTGGTAGCACGTGCCTACATAGTGAGTTCAAGGCTGGCCTGGATATGAGATCCTGTCTCAAAAGATCAAATAATTTTTTTTTCTTTAAGCAGGGATCAAGATAGGTAATTAGTAGGGCATAATTGTACACGTCTTTAATGCCAACACTCAGGAGGCAGAAGCTGGTGGATCTCTGAGTTCCAAACCAGCCAGAGCTACATCACGAGACCCTGTCTCAAAAACTCAAACAAGAACAATGATAGGTAAGAACTGACCCTGCCATGACAAGGCAGGGGAACTCCGCACTGAGTGGGGTAGAGAAACCTGGAGCAGAAGCTAGCTGTGAGGCAGGTATAGAGAACTTTTCATTAGTGATATGAGGAGAGTGGGCTGCTTAATGCACACTTGGGCAGAGGGAAATTGGGTGTGCTCCATCTTTGTGTAAGGAAAAGCTTTCCAATCCCAGAATCAGCCCATCCCCGTTTATTTATCTCACTGGACCAACCCACCCCCGATAGTAAATTCAAGTTTGCCTTGAAGGAAAGGTTTTTAGAAATGTCACAAAAGTCAGAAATTAGGAGCTTAGAGGTTGCTGATTATTATTATTGACTTATCTTTTAGTTACACAGTGGTTATTCCTAAACCAGCTATATTCCCAAATCACCACACAGAGACGATTTATCTAATTAACCTACAGCACAATGCTGGGCAATAGTTACTCCATCCTAAACCTCCAAACCTGCATAGTTTCCTACCATTCAGAGTTCCCACATTATATTTGCTTTTAGTCATATCTTAGGTCTGGTTCATCTCTCCTCATGGTTCCAAGTCCTCTCCAGACAATCTCTGCTCTCCAACTCCTCCCCCTTGCTTCCTTCTCCTCCCCTCCAGACCAGGATGTCCCACCCTGTTCTCTCCATTGCTCAGCATTGGCTGGTTGTTTTATTGACAATACAGAGGACAAATGGTGTCATGCTTACACAGATTTGGGACAGGTAATGCTTAGAATAAACATCACAATTCAATGTCTGGATTGAAACCATATAGTGGGGGTAGAGAAATCATCATTTGAATGAACAAGTGCAAATTGTATACATTCCACAAGAACGTTATGCCAACATTTCCCCCTTTATGTCCAATAAAAGTCTCCTTTTCTTTCAATACAATAATAAATTACAAAAGTTATGAAAACTGTTAGGTAAAATTTACATGTGCAATGTCCAGTCCATGTGTATTTGGCAACGTAGGAGAAAATATCTGAGTATCCTAACTTGACAAGTTTAGAGTTCTATACCTAAATTAACTTTTATCCTTATTGGTATTGCCTGTATGAGAACATTTTCTTAAATTCTAAACAACTTAAGCTTAATTGTGGAACTATAACTATTTGGTCTTCAACCCCACCAGAGACTTGAGAAGGAATAAAATTAGTTACTGGAGTAAATAGGAAGTGCAGCTTCCAAAAAATAAAAATTTGACAGAGACAGTTTGCTGCCTGAACTATCACCCAAAACTCTACAACGTTGGAGCATCATCTTCAGCCTTCTGGCTCAGTATATTTGACAGACATATATGTGAAGCAGGAACTATTTAGGACTTGCTTACCCTGTCCTGGCAGAGTTCAGCAGTCGACTTGTCCTGCATTTAAGCTTGCCCATTTTTGACAGAATTTGTCGTGATTTTTTCTTTTTGTGCGGGTGGCTTGTTTGCCACACTTGACGCAATCTCCATATGGACATTCTTTGATGCTCATCATCATCTTTGAGGTAGGCTGAAGATGACTTGTCTCATTGTCAAAGAAACTTTAAAATAATGAAAACATTTTTAAATGCCATATTCCATAGGTCTCTGAGATTTCTGAAGACTTACCTATCTTTATATCATCATATCTATCTGTTAAACCTATGTTGTATACTCCTGTAATAAATTAGAGTAGTGTCTGATATGACTATGAGTTAATTAACAATTAACTTATATTACCTGATATCCTAACCTTATTTTCTCTATAAGATCATTAACAATTTATAACCATCACCCAAAGACAATAAACATTCATAGCCCCAGAAAACAACCAAAAACCTACCCAGCCCCCTTTAAAGGAAATTGGACATTGTTCTCATGAATTTTTTCCTAGCTGATTTTTTTGAACACACAGAAATCCTGTTGGGGACCCAAAGGAAATTGGGAAAAATGGTTAATTAAGCAAGTGTTAACATTTGTGGTCCAGTCTTTGAACATTGAGAAATTTCAGTCATAATAGAAGTCCTGTTTGGAACAGTCTAAAATGCTGGACCAATTGAGATTAGTAGCATTCTTCAGTGCTCTCTTGGGAGCAGGCTTTAATGAGAAACAGCAACAACCAGAGTGCTGGAACATGCAAGATGCTGGAACAGATGTGTCAACTTCTCAGTGTGCTGGAAAGATGAATTCTGTCAAGTTTGACCCAGTGTTTCTGATGTCCAGTCCTTTTGTTCTACAAACATAATTTCTCACAAGCATCAATTCTACAGTTCTAAAATTATAAATGTATGAGATGTGCACGATGAAACTAAACTGTAAACCAAGTTTATCTATGCCAATTAAAAGAATGGCATCATAAACTTTGAAGATATTGTAGCCAAGGATTTATTGGCCATGTGTTATTGAAGTGCTGGCTAGTCTCAGTCAGCTTCATAGTTGTTCCCATGTAAAGGGATCAGCAATTTATGTTACCTGTTTTGTTTAGTCTTCTTGATTTCTCTCTACTTGTGTGTGGCCAAGATTTTCAGGTGGTCTTCCCCTGTCGTTTCTGATTTTTATTAGTTTTGATGGAACCCATAATTTCTCTTCTCCTGTATGAACATATGCAAAACCTCTTCCCCAGCATAACATATTCCCTCTTCTCCATTTTGGAATTAGGACCTTTATATGCTACTCTAATTCAGTAGTCCTTTCTAAATTCCGCTGTGTCTTAGCAGGTATGATACTTATTTTATTTAAACATTTTCAAATTGATAAATCATTATTTAATCCATTTTAGGGAAATATTATATTTCCCTTTTGTTTGATGACCATCTTTTAAAAGTTACTGTTAGATAGTTTCATAATTGTTTGACCTATAGGATTATAAATTATATCTGTAACAGGTTTCATGTCATGTCTAAAATATTATAGAATTCCAGTTGATATTAATGCTGAAACACCATCAGCCCCAATTTGTAAGGGCATCTCCAAGACATTGACCATCTCTAATAAATGTATAACCTTAGGATTATGCTCTCCAGAATTTAAGGCAAAAGTCCACTGGAATTCAGAATATGGCATGGTTCATGTATTTCAGTTCTCCAAACTCTAAAATGGAGCACACCAGCCACTGTATGACCTTGTTCCAAGACAACACTAAACAGGATCTGCATTTCTACATTAACATATAGACCTTCACCTAGTAATTGAACCTTAGCAATATACACATAATCTCCAGTCTGATCAAGTTGGCCTATGGCTGAAGACTTTCTCTCCAGCATCTCAATGGGCTGCCATTTTGCAGTATCATCAAGCCTCTGGACTTTTCTCATCTGGAACCACCTCTTTTGGTGTTACTGTAAGTTCCAGATTGGATTGCTCTGAAGGCTGTCTGTTTTGATTCAAAGATTTCCCCAACCTCTGTTCTATGGCCTTTAATTTAACATCTATTTTCTGTCTCTTCTTTCTCCAAGTCTGTCTTACCCTGATCTTTCCCAAAGAGGAAATACAAAACTGAAATCATCAGTGAAAAAATTATTTGTATGCAAAAAGAAACAAACTCAAATGGTACCCAGAAGCACTGTGTCATTGTGTCTTCCTCCATTTTTAACATAGAAAATTATCTTTTTTAAATCTCAAAACCTTTCCCTAAGGACTTTACTTTCTTAGACCCAACTTCCCTTTCAGACCTTACCAGTTCAGACGCTTGAGGCTTCTCTGTCTCTGTCTCCTGTTTCCAGGGAGAGGTATTTTTTTCTGCCTCCTTCACTGGATCCTGACCACCCACTCTGGGAAGTTATTGGGTCCACAAATGTTTGCTCCTCAGACCAACAAGAATCCCTTCTCAAAGGGATTTTGCTTTTTGTCCTGGCTAGCAATGTCTGGCTTTGAGAAGCTTCCTTGTCAAAGAGCCATGTTTTTCTCTACCTAAAGAAACTGCCTCTCAGCGGTGTGTATGTATCCATTTTTGTTTTTTCTGCAACCTGTTGGAGGCCTCGCTGCTCTGTAGAGGGTCTGTCTAATCAGAAATCTGTGAGATCCTAGTTAGGAACTGCCTTTGCTTTATTTTTAAGGAACAGAATTTTAAAACTGCTCTATAGTTTTACTTTCTATATAAGTTCTTGCTAGATTACTGTAAATTCTCCTTCACATTGGGCGCCATTTGTTGTTGATTATTAATATTTATTATTGACTTATCTTTTAGTTACACAGTGGTTATTCCTAAACCAGCTGTATACCCAAATCACCACACAGAGACGAGGATTTATCTAATTAACCTACAGCACAATGCTGGGCAATAGTTACTCCATCCTAAACCTCCAAACCTGCATAGTTTCCTACCATTCAGAGTTCCCACATTATATTTGCTTTTAGTCATATCTTAGGTCTGGTTCATCTCTCCTCATGGTTTCAAGTCCTCTCCAGACAATCTCTGCTCTCCAACTCCTCCCCCTTGCTTCCTTCTCCTCCCCTCCAGACCAGGATGTCCCACCCTGTTCTCTCCATTGCTCAGCATTGGCTGGTTGTTTTATTGACAATACAGAGGACAAATGGTGTCATGTTTACACAGACTTGAGACAGGTGATGTTTAGAATAAACTTCACAATTCCAGATTGAAACCAGATAGGGGAGTAGAGAAACCATCATTTGAATGAACAAGCGTGAATTGTATACATGTCACAAGAACATTATACCAACACTTAGACAATTCCTTTATGACTTAGAATAGTTACCTTGATTCTGCTAAGATGTACAGCTTTTTGGGGAGTGCCTGCTTCTCTGCTGAGAGCCACAGTCCTGTTTTGCTACTGCTTCAAGTACCAGCAGTATTGGCATGCTGGCCAGAGCCCAAGCTCTGATTCAGGCAGCACTGACTCTATGGGAAGACTCCTGCTGGAGCTCACAGACTTCTTAATTCAGAGAGTTCTATGTCAATTGTACTGTGTTTATTAATGTCTACAGGCTTTGAAGGAAAATGATGGGAACCAAGGTTCTGAATAGTGTCAACACAACCTGACCATACCAGGTAGGCTATCAGGCTCTGTCTCAGCCACCAGAACTGTGACACATGTTCTCAGAACAAGGCTGGAGTCCTTGACACTCCTATTTCCTGCCACCAGGAGCTATCCGAGGGCACAAGTATCAAGGGCTTCCTGGAAGATACGGAAGGTTTTCCAAGTGTCATCAACATGCAGGACACCATCTTAGAGTGGGAAGGAACATGTGGTGGCCAGCGGTGGGCAGCCGGTGTATTCTTCCAAGTTGGGGTTGTCCAAGTCCCCGCGATTTAAGTGCCTATGATTGTCTTGATGGTCACTAGGTGGGCCAGTTGTTCTCACACACACGCAGTGGGGCTCATTACTCCCAGGCTTATACAACTTTCTGGGGACACCAATCCAGTCTCTGTCCACACCTCCACTAGGAAAAAGGGGGAAAGGACTTAAAAGTTTGAACTTACAAGCCTGAGATGAGAGGAGGAAGCACCCAGCGGGGAGTTCTGAAAAGGAAAAGCCCCTCACTGCTCGTCTCAGCCTGGGCCAGAAGCTCTCTACACACAGTGCTAACACTACCTTCTCCAGAAGGAAGTAGAGTCCACATCCCTTTCACTGTGCCCTTCCCCCACCCCTGTTCTTTTTTCAAGCAGGAGCAGTGTTACATTCCTGAGCTGGTGCTAGTTAGTGATTGAGAAGTCTCCCTGCCAGCCAGTGAGCGTACCCATTCCCCCCATCCAAGCTGAGCAGCATCTTCAGCTTCAGGCCTGCAGCACTTGGTGGGATGTGATGGCTCTGCATGCATCTAACTCCTGAGACTACCAGGTCCCAAGGGAGGATTGCACTCTGGCCCAGCATACCCTGGCAACCTCTGATCTTGGGCAGAGGGACCTAGCTCACTTCAGTGTACTACATTTGATCTCTGGCAGACTCAGAGGCCTTGCAGAAGGAAAGTGACATTCATGAAATTGGCCCTTATATGGGCTCTATTGCTTGGGACCAGGATCATTGGCTGGTAGAGGAACTAACACTGTTAGAAATCATTTCACTTGTATCTTATCCATGAGTAGGACTGCTTAAGCACCAAAATGCCTTCATCCTCAGGCCAGCTGTCCATTCCACCAATGAGCTTTACACCTAGTCCCTACCCACACAACTCCTTCATCTCAGAGGCACACAGTGAATAGGAAACAACACTGGGTTGAGGCTCAGGATTAGGCCAGGAAGGACTCTATAGGAAGGCAGGGCCCGAGCAAGGGAGGTCATGAGACAAAAGAATATTTGAGGAGAGGGAGGCTTGCAAGGGGCACAGGAAGCATCTAATTGTATACCACAGGCTTCTAGCACCTCTAGCACCTTCTGCATCACCAGTGCTGTCCCTGAGGCCACCTGTATCCAGGATTGTGTCCCAAGAAGACTACTCAGGCCCCAGGGGCAGCACGGAAGCCCTGTCTCTGGAAGTTTGCCTTCGTCCACCTTCAGCTCACCCGCCAGTTAAAGCAGAAGGAATTGGTGATGGGCACGGCGGCTACATCCAGAGAAAGCTGGGGCTCTGACTGTTTGCCCTGGCTACTCAATGGCGGACAGATGCTTGTGAGAAGAAGGAGCTCTATAAGGCTTAGTGCATAGGAATAGGCCCTCTCCCATTCCTCATAACAGCTTCGCCATCTATGCGATCCTGAGTGTGGGAGCTTTGTCCAGTTTCTGGTTTCCACTGTCCCCTTACCAGAGCTAAAAGAGATGTAAGAAAGCTGAGCTAAAGTTCGAGTGTGGCTGGCCAGATGATTAAAGCAGAAAAAAAATATGTTTGGAATAATCTCTATGGCATCATGCTTAGTACCCCCACTCAGTGCACCATTTGTGCAGGAAGAGACTTCCAGCCAGCCATACTTCCTGGAAATGCTCGGGGTGCCAGGGCTTTTATGTTTTTGACTTTGTTTTGATTTTTTAAAGGGTTTTTGCTTTGCTTGTAATGGGGCTAAGGATTTAACCTCGAGTGGTTTCAAGCAAGCGCTATCAATAAGCTATGCTCAGCCACCACAGTGCTTTAAAAATATCTGGAAACAGCTAGACATGTGGTGCACACCCTTAATCCTAGCACTCTGGAGGCAGAGGCAGATGGATCTCTTTGTGAGTATGGTCTACAAAGCTAGTCCAAGACAGCCAGGGCTACTGAGAGACCCTGTCTTAGAAAAAAAAAGACAACACAAACCTGGGGATGTAGCTCAGTTGGGAGAGTGCTTGCTGAGCTTTCCCAAAGTCCGGAGTTCCCACTCCAGCACTGCACAAACCAGGCATGATGGTGGTGGGTGCTGGCAACTCTTGGTCTCAGTAGGTAGAGACAGAAAGATCAGAAATTCAAGGTCATCCTTGAGCAAAGGGTGCAAAGCCAGTCTAGGATCAAGCATCTCTTCATGAGATGGTGTTGCAGAGAAAATAAAAAATCACCATATGAGGGCATCGATGCTTGGGTCCACCTCATACCCCACTCTGCAGCAGCAAGAATGATTTACCTTGACAAACAGGAAACTGAGGACTATCTCTAGCTGAATAGGCAGAAGCAGTCAAGAATTAGTGCCTGTGCTAGAAGGATTCGGGAGAGGTGGCAGAGCACAAGGAAAGCCTGCTTACCTCTTCTGAGAGCACCAGAGTCGGCTACCCTTGGCAGAGCTCCATTCGGCATTGCATGGAGGAAACTTCTGCTTTTCTCTCTGTGCCTGTTCATTTGCCTCCATGCCTTTAGCCATCATGGCTTCTACCTGGATTAGTTCTGAAGTTGGCATCCCATCCTTTCTGTAGAACCTCCCAATCAGTCTTCCTGGGATCACAGGGAAAGAGGTCAGAGAATAGCAATGAGAGGGTAAACCAATTAAACCCATTTCCCTCCCAAGATACTTTGGTCATGATTTTTCATCACATCAACAGAAACCCTGGCACAGAAGTTGGCACCAGTATTATGGGGTACTGATAGGACAGACCTGGCTATGTCGTTTTGGGGAGGACTATATAAGGACTTTGGAACTGGGATAGACAAGCCATTGAGTATCCAAAGCTTGGTGAGCTGTTCTGTGGGAGCTTGGAGGATAGAGTGTTGATATAAATGTAGATGATAGAGGCCTGGCTTGTGAAGTCCCAGTGGGAAGTGTGAGAGTCACTTCAAGACTGTCAGGGCCATTTGCTATTTTGAGTTTAGAATCTATGGTTCCGGTTAGCTGGAGCTGAAAAGTCAGCTAACTACAATCTGCTAGTATGGAATTGTCAAAACACTATCACCCCCAGACATCAGTTCCTTGAAAACAGAATCATGAGTGACACGTTTATCAATACTCTGTAGAGCTTGGGGGAACACTATTTAGTAAATGTTGGATGGACACACAGTTTATTAGCCCACATTTTTCTGCATCCAGGTCAAATTACTTTGTCTTAGAGAACTATTTAGTTAGACCAGTTCAGAGCCCACGCTTTTCCACCCTACCTTTTTCTTCTCAGTGGACATAAGAGAGTGGGCATTAATTTTTGTTTAAAATGGCTTTCAAATTTTCTTATTATCTAAGCTATGGAAACAGCTATAAAGTGGTTTCAGCCTACAGGCCAGCACAAAAATGTTTGTGTTTCTTTGGTTATCAGTGCTTCCTGTGTCTAAGTCTTGACGTACAAAAGGCTTTAAAAGGAACCACCTTACTGGGAAGACCAAATCCCAGAAAAGACCTTGGGGAGGTTTGATCAAGGAGGAGGTAGTTTGGCTTCTTGTCTCAGCTGTGTGGTTCCAACCTCTATGGTCAGTCCCTGAGAACAGAGCTAAACTTGGGGTCCAATGGGAACCCAGGACTTTGTTCATGCTCTCAGGCCCCGGTCCCTTACCAACTTCCTTGTGGTTTTTTTTGTAACATTTATTTATTTTTATGTTCATTGGTGTTTAGCTTGCATGTATGCCTGTGTGGAGTTACAGACAGTTGTGAGCTGCCATGTAGGTGCTGGGAATTGAACCCAGGTCCTCTGGAAGGGCAGTCAGTGCTCTTAGCTGCTGAGCCAGCTCTCCAGACCCCCTTGTGGTTTAAATGACGTGTCCCCCATAGGCTCAGGCATTTGAAGACCGGGTTCCCAGGTGGTAGTCTTTTTTGGGAGGTGGCACAACCTTGCTGAAGGAAGCATGTCCCCTGAGCGTAGAGAGACTTGAGTAGTTCTAGCCTTGCCTCCCTTCCAGTTCACACCCTATCTGCGCTTTGTGACTGATGACATATAAAAGATGTATTTCCTGCCTGCCTGCCTGCTGCCACGCATCCCTCACATTGCAGACTCCCCTTCTGGGACCAAATAAAGTTGCCTTGGTTCTGGTGCCTTATCACAGTAACAGAAACTAGTACATCTCTCAGGCCCATCTGTTTCAGAGTAGTGCATCTCTGCCAACTCCTTCACACTCAGATACACTCTTCTCTTCATTCTCTAATGGGCAAATCTTGCCAGTTCTACCTCTCAAAGGTATTCTTATTCTGTCCATTCCTGTCAATTTCCACTGCTGACCCTTATCCAAAACACAGGCCAAAGCAACAGTTTTCCATTTGGTCTGGGCTACAGCTCAGGTTTTCCTGTCGTACTTCCTCCACAAAGCGTCTGGGGCATCTCCCCCTAGTGCTCAGACCAGAGCAAGAACTTCACACTTGTTGAGTGAGTGCTCTGCCACTGAGGTGCAGCCTTACTTTCCTACCTCTACTTTTTTTCAAAATAGGGTCTATCTGCCCAGGGAAGCCTGAAGCTTTTCATTCTCCTGCCTCAGTTTCCACAGTGTTAGAATTAAAGGCTGGAGAGATGGCTCCATGGTTAAGAGCACTGTCTGCTCTTCCAAAGGTCCCAGGTTCAATTCCCAGCACCCACATGATAGTTCATAACTGTATGTAATGCCAATTCCAACGGATCTGGCACCATCACACTAATGCACATAAAATAAAATTTAAAAAAAGAATTAAAGGCCAAATTTGGGTGTTCTTTTTAAAATTTAATTTTATGTGTATAATTGTTTTGCCTAAATCTATGTCTGTGTACCAAATGCACAGATCAGGAGTGGAGGTTGGATCCCTGGAATTAGAGTTACCAATGACAGTAAGCTACCTGGTGGTTCGAGGAACTGAATCTGGTCCTCTGTAAAGAGTGCCCAGTACTTTTAACCACTGAGGCATCTATCTTTCCAGCTCCTAGAGTATTCTTTTAAAATGTGAATCATGCCGGGGGAGGGAGTGCACATGCATTCAACACTCAGGAATCAGAAGTAGGTGGATCTCTATGAGTTCAGGGCCAGCCTGGTATAAAGAGTGAGTTCTAGTATTGTCAGGGATATACACAGAGAAACCCTGTCTCAAGAAAACAAAATGGGAAAAAAACAAACAAAACCCCATGAATTATACTAATGTACTTTCATGCCTGACCAAAACCCTCTAATAGCTCACTACTCAAGGCACAAAATAAAATAAAAACTTCTTATCTAGGCCTCCAGGTTCCTCCAGTCATTTGGCTTCTGCCTATTCCCTCTGCCTTTTCTCAGGTCACTTGCTCCCTCATTCCCATGGGCTCTAGTATACAGGTTTCTGTTATCTGGCCAGGCCTTGCTAACATCCTCCTTAGATATTAGTCCTCATCAGACTGATACTTCCAAATCTCAGTTTGGTTCCCTCTTCTTCTGCTAGGCCCATTTTGGTGACATCTCTTCCAAGAAGCCCGCTTTGGCCACCAGCTCCAAAGGTAACCCAAGCCAGCAGCAAGAATCCCACAGTTTTATTCACAGCCATCTGTAGGGGTGTCTGCTTAGTTACAAAGTGTCCTTCAAAGCCCAGTACTCAAAACAGTTCATGCAGAACATTTGCTTTAAATGTTTGCTACATGAATAAATGAAGGGACAAAGGCCTTAGTGCCAGATGAGAAGTCTTTAGGTTTGCTTACCAACAAACTTTAGAGTATAGAGGGCTTTGTATTACATGGGATGAGCCTATCATGTTGCGTTTTAGACATGATTCCTAAAGAGAGGCTAACCAGAGCAGAGTTTCAAATGCTGTTTTGTGAGAACAGGGTTCCTGGCTGGGTGTCTAAATGTGTATCCAGAGCATAACAAAATCTGCTTCACACAGTGAAACCTCACCACAAAACACCAGCTAGACCTCAAGCATACCTATGACTCATCTGAGAATAAGTGAAGCTGAATATGATAATTTTTGATAAAGGCTGAAGGTAGAAACAAAGCCTAACTCAGCCAGACACAGCAACCAACCAACTTAGGCCTCGGTAACCAGGGCCTTTCTAACAAGCTGACACACTTTAGAAAGCTGGGGCTAGAGATAAAGCTTGGTCAGTGGGGCTGCTTGCCCAGCATGCAGGACTTCATTAGGTCAGCAAAATTTCATCTGCCACTTGGCAACTCGTGGGGAACAGAAAAAACAAAACAAATGCACTGAGCACAGAGGACAAATATGGTTGAAACTATCTATACGTCAGAAACTACCTAGGGCGGACTAAGGGGAAACAAGCAGATGCTGAATGTGGGGTGAGGAAGGCCAACAATGGGTGAGGAAGAGGAGTGAAGGGGAGTGGAATGGAAGGGCACTCACTTCAGATCTTATGAAATCAGAGCTTGAACAACTGGACATGGAGTATAACCGTTAAGGCAGAGTAATGAAATCGAGCATTTAGAGGCATTAGGGGAAAGAAATGCTAATCCAGACCTGTCCCGATGGCAAAGGGACACTGGTGTCTGAAAGAAGTACCCATGTGGGGCTCCATGGCAGGTGGGGCTGCACACAGACGAAAGGACTAGCTCAGTCATCCTGGCGTTCAGTACCTGGCAGAGACTGCAGTGATCATGTCTGTTTTCTCAGTTAAGAGGTGCTTTCTCTCATGTATCACCAGTAAGCAACAAGTGCAGAAACCCATACAGCTGGCATTGATACATATTTGAGCACTTAGGAGATGGAGGATCAGGAATGCAAGGCCAGCCTGGTCACAGTGAGTTTGAGACCAGCCTGGACTACATGAAACCATGAATGAATGAATGAATAAATAAATGAGTGAATGAATGTGTGCTTAGCCTAATTTGCATATGAGAAACAGTTTACTCAGGATGTCTGCTTTATCAGAGAACTATCAAAGGAAGCCGTCAGAATCACACCCAAGTGGCATCAAGCCTTCCTGAGCCACAGGAAGGCTGCCTCTTGGAGCTGGCTGTTCATGTCCAACACATGTGACAGTAACTGGGGCCACTGAGTGTGAGGCCTGGCAGTCCTCTCTCAAGATTACCCACCACTTTTATTTTCTTCAGGGGATTACTCCTACACTAATAGCAAGAATATAACATGAAAAACCTAGGGCTGGTTTCAAATTTTGACTTTGAACCTAGTATGTAAAGAATCCAGGCACCCCAATTAACACGGTAAGACAACCACATGAAATATACATCAATGGGTGAGGACTACATACCAACAAATACATAATTTTTCTCGTAGAATGAAAGCCAATCGTGAAGAGTCAGTATCTCAGAGGAGGACAAGCCAGTTATATCATCCACGAGGCCAGCTTCAGAATAGTCACCTGTCACAAACGCTCTGGATGCATCCCGGCCTTCAGGAAAGAAGTTGCCGAAGATCCGGTTATAAATCACAATACTGCACCAAGTTAAAACACTTGCTTTCTTTAGAAATATGCCCTAACAACCCCTAGTCCTCACTCCCAGGGACCTCCTGGACCAGAGACACAATTTTTTTCCAGAGACATGAATTTGCTTTTATTTTACTTTTTTGTTTGCTTATTTCCAACATAGAATTTTTATTATTTTGGAATTTCACATCATGCACCCGATCGTACTGACTTCCCAGTCCTTCATTGTTACCCCTTTGTGAGCGCCCTTTCCCCCTCCAAAAAAAGGGAAAAAAGGGCTGTGCTGCCCATATATTCACTGGAACATGGTCAGACTCCCAGTGCACCCCAGGGGCGCAGTCCTTCCCCACCCGTTTCCCAGCAGAAGCAGTCAACTGTGGAGAGCCACACTTCAGTGTCCCTGTCACAGTGTTTAAGAGTTCTCTTTGATGGCTTCCTTTTTAGGCTGTTACTTTTGGGGGTGGGGTTGAGGTATGGCTTGTCACAGAAGCTATGCTCCTCTTTCTCAACTGTGTGTGTCTGCAGTCATCCATACACTGCAAGAGGAGCTTCCTTGCCCTTTATAGCCAGTGCAAGCATGGATCCTGGGCTTCTCCAGTTTCTGGCAACAGCACAGATCATGAACATCTACATGGCTTCCAGCACCAGTATGTGCCAAGGACCTCCAGTCGGTGTCAGGTGGTAGTATGGCAAGCAGACATCAATCAACATGGCCCCCTGCCGAAGCACAGGCCATGGACCAGCATGGTCTCTGAGAGAAGTATGGACCATGGAGGTCTTTGATGAGGTCAATCCGGTAAATGGACCATTCTTCATCTCGACAGTCCTGTCACTGTTCAGAGCCAGGGTGATCGTGAGGCTGGACAGCTTTTTCTGGGGCTGAGTCTGTGCAAGCTCAAGGCTGCTGCACTCCATCCTGCCAACCCTATTGGTTAACAGCCTGTTCCTTCATAAGATGCAGCCTTCTCTCACACCGTCACAGCTCTCCAGTCTCCAGTTCTCTGCTCCTCCATCACATGTTCACTCTTGGAAGCTGAAATGTGTCACACAGTATGCCTGTTTTCTCAAACAGATTTACATACTCATTTCAGCGAGTTGTTGGCCTGGTGTGAGGCCACATCATCAATACTGAACACTGGCTGAGACTCCTCTCAGATATCCTGTTGTTGCCCTGTCATGGAGATCCTGTAGGACTAGACCCTTCACACACTCCAGTAGCTCATAGATAGGGTAGATGTTGGGGTGGAGCAGCTGGATCTGGACCTGGGTGGTAGCTGAGTTGAAAAGCCTGGGCCTTGGCCCTGGGCCAGCCCGTTTTGAGGCAGGGCCTCACTATTTATCTTTGGTTTGCCTTCATATGGAGACCACACTGGCCCAAATCTCAAAGAGATCTGCCTGCCTCCCAAGTTCTAGGAATAAGGGTGTGCACCACCGTGCCTGCCCTATCAGCTTTTATTTAATTTCAACGATACTCAATTGATAAAGTTCAAAATGATAACTCTGGCTTCCATGATACTTATTCCACTTCCAGTTCTCCCAGGACCTCACTGTCTACTTAGTTCTAGGGATCAGCTACTGTCTGCACATTCTCACTTGACCATCTTGTAGTTTCAGATCCCATACCTAGGCTGCATGGTTAATCATTTCCTGAGCACTAGACCTTTATATCCAACTTCTAGTCAATGTCACTTAGCTGCTTCACAGCCATCACAAGTTCAAAAGCCTATCTATCAGCCCCAGGGAATGCTCATCTGTTCTCATCTGGGGTTCCTTGTCAACCAGCAACCTAATCTGCAGATGTAGGCTGAAGACCTCTTTTATTCCTCCCATCTAATTAGTGCCTGAACCTTTATTTCCTTCCTAGTTTCTGTATTCATCCAGCTGCTACCAAGCAATCCCAGCCTGACATCATCTCTCAGGTGAACTACCACAGAGGACCCCTAGTGGGACCACATTTCATCTTACCAAACTATTCTCCAGGTAACACTCAAGACCAGTACATTATTATACATCTTATTTTGTGTATGTTTCTCTATGTACATGACACATAGGTATGCATGTCTGTGTGTACACGAATGAGGGGGCCAGAAGGCATTGGTTCCCCTGAAGTTGACGCTGGAGGCAGTTGTGAGCCATCCAGCATTGGTGCTAAGCTCTGAACTCAGACGCTCTAGAAGAGCAGGAAGCATCTCAGCCAATGAGCCGAGTCCCCAGCACTGCACTTTTTACTGTTCTTGGGGACCTTGTCTCCAAAGGCAGCTCTGCCTGGCCTGTAACTTGCTATATAGACCAGGCTGGCCTATAACTCAGAGACTGGTTTACCTGTCTCTGAGTGCAGGGATTAAAGGTGTGTGCCATTACACCCAGCTCCTTAGACTGATACTTAATGTTTTTTTTTAAGACAGAGTCTCTCTCTATAGTCTTATCTGTCCTGGCACTTGTTCTGTAGACCAGGTGGCCCCAAACTCAGACATCTATCTGTCTTTGCCTCCTGAATGCTGGGGTTATAGGGAGGTGCCACATTACCTGGCTCTAGATTGACACTTTAAACAAAAGACCACCATGTCATTTCTGACCAAAATCCTCAGTGCTTCCCTTTGCCTAACGAGAATATCCACAATCCTTAATTCAGTAGCTTTTGCCACTAACCTCAGCTATTCATGTTTTACATCACTCATTTCCCAGCAGAGGCACGTAGATCTCTGTGAGTTCCAGGTTAGCCTGGTCTATAAAGCGAGTCCAGGACAGCCAGGCTATACAGAGAAGCCTTGTCTCAAAACAAACAAACAAACAAAGAAAGAAAACAAAAACCCAAGCCTGACAACTGGAGTTCAGCCGGCAGAACAGACGTATAAATACCGAATGCACTGGTGTGCATCTGCAATCCCTACACTCCCACAGCAAAGTCAAAGGCAGAGGCAGGAGAATCAGGTCAGAAGCTTGCAGGCCAGCAAGCCTCAAACACACCACACAGGCAGGGAGAAGGAAGAACCAGAGGAGAAAATTGACTTTCAAATTTTCTTCTGATCGCCATGTGCCCCATGTTGTGGACACACACACTCTCTCTTTCTCTCTAAGCATATATACTTATATATACACTCACCAAATAAAATATTAAAGTGGACATAACCCAATAGTCTATTAAACATGGTATTTCAATACAATATTACTTGGTTATAAAAAAGAATGAGTGCTGGGTGTGGGGCAAAGGGAGGCAGAGGCAGGTGGCTCTTGGTGAGTTGTGAGTTCTAGGCCAACCAGGGCAATGTAGTAAGACTGTCTTAAAAAAAAAAAAGCCCACATGCTGATACAATAGGGATAAACCTTAAAATCTCCAAGCTTAGGAAAAGCCAGAGCAGAAAAGGACATGTATGAGGTATGTGAGTCTATTTATAGAAGGGGCAAATCAGTAGGAACAGAAAGTACATAGGAATTCCCAGGGGTTGTGAAGAGACATAGAATGGAGAGGAACTGCTAATGGGTTTCCTTTGGAGATGAGCAAAATGTTTCGAAATTAGGTAGTGATAATATTTGCATATGTAAAAACACTTTAAAACCAAAAAAATGTTCTGTGAATTGTACGTCAGTAAAAATAAGCATTGACTGCATAAAAACACATTTGCTTTCCTAATCTGTGTGGGCAGTCAAGAGACATCTTGGATTCCTCAGTACCTGGCCAAAGTAGGACCCATGGTAGTAGTCAATAAATGGAGGTCAAGTATTGTATATGCAGAACTCAACAGAAACTAGAGCAAAAGGATTATCTCAGAAATGGAAGTGTTTATGCTCACATTTGTACATACATCCATGACAGCAATAGCAGATGCTGTTAGGGTCTAAAGTGTACTTAGCTGGTAAAACCAACAAACAAATAAAAAAAAACGAAAAAAACCTTGATTCCAGTCCTGTACTGCTTAGAACTCGCCATTTCCATTTCCCCTTTCTCATTCATAGGAATGGCTTCCTCATATTCTCTCCTCTTAGGGAAACCTCTGGCTTCTACACCTATATTTGCCCTACTCAAATATTTAATATACAGTAACACTAAGAGTGATCTGTGAAGTAAAAAAACAATTCCCTATTTCTCTTTTCTCAAAGTCTTGTCTGTTTCCCTCTGCCTGCTAGCTCACTAAACATACTCTCTGGTTTCTTTTTATACTCTCAAAAAAAAAAAATCTTAAACTGTAAACCTTAAGGTGACCACGTTGAACAATTTTAATAATAATTAATTCTCTGTTTATTTTATCACCTTTTAGACTAGGACAACAAGCCTCATTTTAAATTGGTATGGATTTTTATAAAAAAAATCAAAGTTACATTTTACAATATATATGATTCAATCCTGGTTCAAAATAATTTTGATATAATGCTAAAATTTCAAAGTTATAAAGATCTATTCAAATTAAGTGAATTTAAAATGTATATCTAGCTGCCTATGTCTTTATCAATTCCTAAGTAAATAACTGCTGTTTCTCCTGCCAGGAGCTGCCTATGATCCAGATTCACCACTAGGCTTCTGGCTAATAGGTTTGCTATAATAAATTCATATGTAATTTTAAAATTGCTTTATACTGTTCTATATTGTTGGTTTTAAAACTCATAACTCAAGAGTTACTACGTACAAGTTTTTACCAATACTCTAAATTAATGTCTATTATTTTAGAGGCATTTATTTATGTTAAAACTTGATCATTGTGCTATATCTTCACTATCAAATGGTTAAAATATGCTTGGTCTTGCTTTTTTTTTTTTTTTTGGTAGGGAATGTCTTTAATACCAGCACTTGGAATGCAAAGGAAGGTGGATCTCTGTCAGTTTAAGACCTGGCCTACTTACCAAGACCTTGTCTCAAACAAAACCCACCAAAAAATAGACAAAGTAGAATTACAAACTGAATATTTTATGAGAATCTCACAAATATGACTTTGCTTACACGGAAGATACCCTGACTTCCTGTACTTCTGTCATCCGGGTTTTACTCCCTCAATTATAGATTTTATTTTTTATTATTATTATTTTATGTGCTTTGCCTGTATGTATATCTGTGCACATATTTGGTCTTGTTTTCTAAAAATGTTATTATTAATTTTTAGTATATAACCTTAGACTTTTATAAGCTATGAACTTTTTATATAGTAAATCATATAGAAAAACTGTTATTCTCTCACTTTAATGGACTACATTTATGACTTAAGGCTCCAATGTAACAGGGACAAAACCTAAATCCTAATATTTGATGGTTAATGGATGCAAGTTAATAGTCAGTCATCTCATAGATGATCAAGTCCTCTAGCATGCCCACAAATATATTTATGGTCCTACAGATGCAAACACGGTCTCACTGCCATCTTTAAAACACAGCTGAGAATGGTTCTTGAGTCACCATACAGCAGTTGGTAAAAATAATGAGAGGAGCCTTCCCGACAGGCTCAACCACAGCAAAAACTATGCTCCAGACCTTGGCTGCTGCTCTGAGGCTGTTGGCAGTCCCGCACAGAAAACAAGAGGTCTGCAATGCCCCATCCCACCAGGGAATAGCCAAAAGTCAATGTGGCTAGGTAAATGTTTCAAATGCAGCCAAAGAGGATGCTGGTCCCACAGGTGTCTCAACAAAGCCATGGCTGCCTGCTGGCAGACTGGCCTCTGGAAGTCAGAATGCTCCCATGCAGGCTTGTCCTCTGTGTCCAGCCATGGAGGCTCAACCAGTACAAGAGCCATAGACACTTCCGGGCTTTCACCTCCTTGGCCTGGCGGAAGACAAATGGCTCCTTGACTCAGTGACCTCCATCACCCTCACCCAGCCCAGGGTAACATTGCAGGTCTGTTTTGGCCTCACACTGGGGCCCCACAGACATATTGCCCACTTCTGTCTTGGGAGACTTCAGATGCCTTCTTAGTTCTCTTCATATGCAGGACACCAGGCCTTAAGCCTGAGTCCTAGAGTTGCTATTATCAGGCCTAGACACAATATGCCTTGTTGCCAGACTCAAGAAACAGATGTAACCTTTAACCATCTATTTAGCTAAAGGACAATAAATGTTCATAACAGTCTCACCTATGTCTTATGGTAAATAACTAGATACAGAGGCCTAAGAAAAATATTGTTTGAGGGTCTAAGAAAGTGTTTTTAGTTTGGTAAAAGCAAATTATAAATGTTTGAGGGTCGGGTCTAAGAAAGTGTCTTAAGGTTGGTAAATGCAAGTTATAAATGTTTAAGGGTCTAAGAAATGTTTTAAGGTTGGTAAATGCAAGGTCTAAGGTGATTTAAGGTATCCTAAATAGGTAAAAATGCTTAATATTTCCTCCTGTTGCTATGCTACTGTTATATTGACTGTCCAGAGCTTTGACCTTTATCAACACAGTTCTGATTTATTAATCTAACTTTAAAACAAAAACATTCCGCTATACCACCCAATATCATGGTTCCAAGCTCAATATTTTAACTCTCCATAATGTGTAATCATACTAAAGGTTAAGATCAAGTAAGCTTTTATCCCTTCTACTTCATGAAAGGCTTCTGTCTTTTCAGAGCTCACCTTAAAGAATGCTTGTGCTGTTAACACAAATGTGTATGTCTACTCCTTTTTTCTACAATGTATATTTCAGTGCAGATTACAATTGTGATGCTAACATGTCTAAAGTTTCATCTCCTTCATAAAACTTAAAAGTATTTCTTGTAAACTGCAGGAAATCCACCTCTCAGGTCAATTGGGCTCCAGATAAGTACTGCACTTATTGCCTCTCCCAGAGGGTGGGATTCCTCCTCTTTCACTGGTTTTGGGACTTTCTTTTCCTGGCTACCTGACTGCTACATTCCTACATCCAGCACCAGCTGACTGGTGAGTCTTCATTTCTGGTTGGCGCAAACGCTTCCTACTGCTTTTTCCAGCCTACATCCAAACCCCTAATCTAGGACCTCCTTCTCCCTTGGATAAGACTTTCCCTCTACTGGAGGTTTCTCTCCTCCTCCCCCTCTTGCTTGTCTATGAAAATCCTAGCTAGGTAAACTGTGTCTGCTACAGGCAGCTGTGCCCTTGGACTCTAGCTAACTCTGACGAACTGTTGGAACACATTGCACAAATCTACTCTACTGAGCCACACCATGCTCTTCAGACACCGTGACTCTTACCTGCCCAATGGGAATAGTCCATCTACCCATTCCTCCAGATTCTCTGCAATGTCTTCTGGAGAATTTCAGATTTCTACACTTAGTGCCCGCTTTAAGGACCTCTAAGCTTACATACTTCTGTAACCAAACTTAGCGTCAATTTCCTTAGCTGATAGATCCAAAGCAAAGCCTTTTTAATTACTGCCAGTGATTGGGTAACGGGAGGTTCCCATGTTCAAATCTCTTTGATCCAAACCTTCCACCTCTGTTCGGTCTCCCAAAAGTTTTAAATGTACACCTAAAGAAATTTTCTCCATAACCTACTTAACTTTGTCTTCTGCCTATAATTATATTCCAGTATCTTGCCAGACCCAGGTGTTTCCTATATCCACAACATCATCAAAGCAGCTACCACAGGTGTTCTGGTCTGACCTCAGACTTCCATCAAGCTGGACCTGCACTTTCCCTCTCAGCAATGGATGTTCTCACAGACCTGGACAGCATCAAAACAGCCTGTTCTTCCTGGACTTGGCCAGCATTTCAGCCTTTTGACCTCCCTACGGCGCCCCAGTGTCAGCAGGAAGTAGCCAGAAGAGAATCTATGCCTGTTATTCATTTATTAACAAAAGGCTGGAACCTGCTTCAGGCCCAGGACAAGTAGCTGCAGGTTCTCCCAGCATCCCTTAGTCCCTACCTGCTGCCTTGGGTGGCTGGCAACTATCTACTAGCAACTCTCTACCCTGAACTTTCCAGGGCAGGGGCTTCCCCTCCTCCTCTTGACCATGTAATTTGGACATTTTGTTGCTATTTTTTTTCTCTTACCCCCGTGCATGGCAACCAAGAGCTGCTTCCAATGAACCTTAATTTGTATACTTTAACTTGCCTTTCCATGAGCAGCAGCCCAAAAGCCTTTTTTTTAATTATAGAAAAAAGGAATGTTAGTATTTAGGCAGCCTGCTTCTGGGTTGCCTAGCAACCTACCATGTCATCAGGTCACCTACCAGGTAGCCACACCTGGCAGGTGTGGTTAAGTTTCCCCTTAAAAGGTTCAACCTGCCACTTTGTTTCTCTCTTGCCCTCTCCCCTTTCTCTGTCCCGACATCCCCTCTCTTCCCCCTATCATGTCTCACTCTCTTTCTCTTCATCTCCATCCAATAAACCCCTTCCATATAAAATCTGCTGTGCGCATTGTCATTTTACTTGGTTCTAACAACAGGTATTTAAAAAGACTATAAAAGTTACTTGCTTTCCTGTGCTCTAACTTGACTCTCCCTTTATTTTTCATTATTTTTTAAGAAAAGCAGACAAGTGCATCTACTAGAACAACAACAAAAAGACTCAAATATTATTTTAGGGGAACTGAGGTGGGTGACTGGAAGGGTTATTTAGGATTCATCTACAGTGACTGAAGCACGGTAGCTATAGAGACCAGGTAGATTTCTGAATGTAACCAGTAACGAGACACATCTTTCTCCAGATCGTCACACACAGCGGTGGACAGAGAGCGTGCGGGTACAAAAAGAGCACAGTTGAGCCCGAGCCTCAGACTAGGACCCTGCAGCCGCATCCTTCGATGACGGGGCGCGGACAGCTAATGAACGAACGCATGCAGCACGGGTGGCCACGGGCCCGCGCAGGAGCAAAAGCTGGGAGAGCCTCGCTGATACCTGCGAAGCCGCTATAGTGTGCCCCGGGCTCGTAGTGCCTCCGGCCGGAGGACACGTCGTAGACGCGGCCGAGCAGCGCCAAGTACAGGCCCGGGTCCTCCGGGCCGCCGCGATAGCGGGCTAGCTCCTCGGGTACGAAGAGGCGCAGGCCAGAGCGGGGACCCCACCAGTCCATCAACCACACAGTCATGGCCGCGGCCGCTGCCACGGCCAGGCTCAGCACCGCATTAAGGCCGCACAGCCTCAGCATCTACACAGCAGCACACAGGCCGCGCCTCCGAACTTGCCACCTCTCTAACCACAGCTAAGACGGCGGAAACGCTGGTCGTGACGTCAGCAGCGCGACACTCTGACAGGCTTCAAAGAAAAGTTCACCCCTCCGCTCCGACTCTTTCTCATTCTTTTCCAACATATCTTGTGAACCTGAGGCGTGGAGAAGAAAGTGGAACGGTACGCGAAGACCGTCTTGGCTTACAATTTATCTACCCTCAACAAAGATGGCGGCAGAGGCGGCAAGACGTTGACTTGTAACACGCGTGCTCTTGGGCCTCAGACAGCTGTCGTGAGTTAATAGGCTCCGCTGACGGCTCCCTTGCGACATCAGGCCTCGCTCGACGGCCAGGAAACCGGAAGTCGCTGCCACTGCTGTGGTCCCCACCCCGTCCCCGCCCGCCAGGAGCTGTCGGAGGTTGACAGGTCGGGGTTGGGAGGCGGCGGCGGCGGCGGCACCTAGGAGCACCCAAGACGGAGGCCCCATGGGGAACGCTCCGAGTAACAGCAGCGAAGACGAAGCGGCAGCCGCCGGGGGTGAGGGTTGGAGCCCACATCAGGACTGGGCTGCCGAGTCTGGCACGACCCCTGGCCCCAGCCCTGCGGCCGCCGCGCTGCCGTCTGCCGCTGCACTGCTGGAACCCGCCCGGCTGCGGGAGGCAGCGGCTGCGTTGCGGCCGGTTCCTCCTTGCGAATCTCTGGTGTCCAGGCACCACGGCGCGCTATTGCGCTGGCTGGAAGAGCGCCTGGGCCGCGGTGAAGAGTCCGTCACTCTGGAGCAGTTCCGGGAGTTGTTGGAGGCTCGCGGTGCCGGCTGTTCGAGCGAGCAATTCGAGGAGGTCAGGGCGGGCTGACGACTGCGGGGCAGGGGCAAGGTGGTCGCGGATAAGGGCCTGAAGAGGTGGGAGGTTGCTTCGCGGGAGCCGGGAAGTCATAGGGTCCTCAGGTTCTTAGAACGGAAATAAGGGGTTGCCCGAATCCATTTGGAGTGCATCACTCCGGACATTTTTTATATCTCTCACCTTTACTAGAGGTGTAGAAAATCCAGCCTGTGTTAGCTCTGCTCCAAAGAGAGGAACAAACCGAAATGTCTGCATATGGTAGGCAGACATTTGTGCAGTTGACATGCAAGCTTAGTTGCTTGCTGGAACTTACCAGGGTGTAAGACAATTATAAGAAAGGATGTGCAAAGATCAAGGGAGTGGCTGTGAAAACGATTCCCATTTACTGGCCTGTGGCGAATCTTGCCGAGAACTATTTGAGTCCAGTGTGTAAGAGGGTAATATTCCACTGAAACGACTCCCTCTACAAGTCGCTCTTGTCTATGAAATACTAGGTTTTTCTCCAAAGTACACATTTGATTTTAGATCATTGAAGAACTCATTCCAGACTCATTTAAACCCTTATCAGACCTAAAGTTGATGGAAGCATTAGATTTCTTGTACTTATGCAATTGCCCCTTTTCTCTGAACTGAACACTGTGGTTTAGGTTTTGGAAAAGACTGACCCAGAATTACCCTGTAAATCATTCCACTTGACAAAACTGAGATTATCACACAAACTTCTTCCCCCTCCTCCCAACTCCCTTAGGTCTCCATTACTCTGCTCCCTGAAGTTTTATTAATGTTACAATGTTAGGACAAAAGGTATTTGGCCAGTAAGCCATGTAAAATTGGCAGTCACTGAATGGTTAGTGCATAAAGAAGGGACCAACAATCACTTGTAACATCATTTAAATTTTCTGTTTGCCCAAAACCAGAAGCTTTTGAAATATTTAGAGAATGTTGCCTGCAAATGATGAAAATGTGTACATAATATATTTTGTAAATTTCCCTTTAAAAACTACCTTTAATAATTCTAACTCAAAATTTGGTGGTACAAACCTATAATATCAGAATGAAAAGTAGTGATAGGATCAACTGATCAAGGTCATCTTTAGTTATATAGTCAATTTGAGTACAGCCTAAGCTACTCAAAAGTGTAAAATACATATGCATTCATATTATGTACCACATATAGGTAGAAAGGTCTCCATTAAAATAAAATTTCCAAGCTGTTCATGGTAAATACACATATATGATTCTGGCACTTGAGATTTCTAGAAAAAAATCCCTCAAGGGTTGTGGCTAATAACACCAGGCCTCTAGATGGCAGTGCAAAAAGTAGACAGCTTTTCCATAGAGGATGCATAATAGAACATTTAGATACTAATTTAATAACTAAGGTGTGACTGTTAGCCAAGAGAAAGCATACAGAACAAATAGGAAGTATATTTAACCTCAGCTAAGGTCTCTAACAAAAACATTTCAGTGGAGATCTGAAAGTGCAAGAAGACAAGAAGCAGGAGGAGGGCGTGGTGTTTCCAGGAAGAGAGGTAATGACATCTTTAGGTGTCTGCCAAATGGAGAATCTAGAACTACTGTGGTCTGTTGGGTTAGAAAAAACTGCTACTCTTTCAGAGGACTGGTATTCAGTTCCTAACACTTGATGCCTGTAACTTCAGTTCCAGGGTATTCAACACCCACTTCTGGCCTCACAGGGCACTTCCACACAAGTACACATATGCACACAAATAAATAAATAATAACTCTTTTAAAAGCCCAAGGAGATAAAACCTATTGTACCAGTGGTTTGTAGACCATGCCAGCCTTAAACTCACAGAGATCCACCTGCCTCTGCCTCTCTGAGTACTGGGATTATAGGCCACCATGCCCAGCTTAAATTGTTATTTTTATGTTGTTTTCTTTTATGTGTATGGATGTTTTGCCTGCATGTATGTGAGTGCACAAGTGCATGCCTGGTGTTGGTGGAGGCAGAAGAGGGTGTCACATTTCATTAACTCCCTGGAACTGGAGTTAATAGAACATTGTGAGCTCTATTGTGGGCGTTAGGAATCGAACCTGGTTCCTCTGGAAGATTGGCCTGTGCTCTTCACTGCTGAGCCCTCCCTTCAGCTCTCTACATTGGTGGGTTAAACAAAGATGTTTTGTTTTGCTTTGGTTTGTCTAGAACTCAATGGGTAAGCCAAGGTGGCTTTGATTTCTTGAATGCTGAAACTACTGGAGTGCACAGCTACAACCAGCTAGGAAACGGCTTTCTTATGTAAAAGTCTAGGTAGGCTATCAAGGCTGATGTGGTATTGCAAAATTGCCAGGGACCTGGCTATCCATCTTGTGCTCTACACCCCACAGGCACCTTTCATTTAGTGACCTTTCATTTATTCTTTCCATCACTTTCCACTTTCCAACAAGTAGGAAAGAGAAAAGGGAAGGACATGACCTTGCCATTCTCCAGGGGAAAGTTTACTTCCCACAGGCTCAAACTTAGTCCAGTGACCACACTTAGCTCTAAGAATATCTAGGAAAGAACTTCATTTTGTAGCCTTATATTTAGCTAAATTTGAGGTTTAATTACTGAGAAAGAGAGGAAATGTGAGACTGCTTTTGTCTAGGTCATGTATGCAGGAGAACTGATGAGGCTGAAGGAGAGGGGCCAAGAATTGGAGTCCTCAGCAACCTAGTAAAGAGTTTGGAAACTGGAGTTTTGCTATTGTTTTTGTTTCAGTTTTTTGAGACAGGGTCTCTCTGTACTCCTGGCTGTCCTGCAGCTTGATATGTAGACCAGGCTGACCTTGAACTCACAGAGATCTGCCTGCCTCTGCCTCCAAAGTGCTGGCATCAAAGTTGGGCACCACCACATGGGGCTGATTATGCCTTCTTCCTAAGAAAGTCCTTATCCTGTTACATATATGACAGAAATCAACATTAAGAAATCCTCAGCTCAACACCAAGAACTGATGATGACTTATAAAATATTGGATATTGCTATTTTATTTGTTTAAAGGTCCCTGTAAGAATCTGGAGCTGTGTCACAGGCTTCCAAGTATATTTGCACAGAGCTTCCACATCCTACCATTATCTTCCCTCTTTATATCATGGTTAAATATGTGGTACTAATGACCAATCAGTCATCTGTCTGCGGCAGATGGATGACAGTAGCCACTGAACTTAGCAGGAAAGTGGGAACCAAACTGAGAACTCAGCTAGGTTCAGTAAGCTGGGCATGGTGGTACATACCTGTAATCCCAGCACTTGGGAAAGGGAAACAGGTAGGTTAATGTAAATTTGAGGCCAGCCTGGGTTACACAGTGAAACCCCACCTTGAGAGCTCATTTGGGCCATTCTAGCATGAGTTTTCAACCACTCCTATACCCTTAACTAAAGAACAGACCTCCTCTAGTGGAGAAAGTGGTTCTCTTTGACCAAAAGAGACACACATCAGGCCAGCCAGAGTTCAGCTGAGTCAACCCTAGCCATCAATAGGGTGACAGATGTCATAGCCAAGTCACCCTCCAATCCAAGACCCTATCTCAAAAAAGAAGGGTGTTAAAATTCAGTTTCAGCAGTAACTCTCAAGTGTGGCTCTTCTAACTCCAGAGTCATTGCTCTTTTTCCAATAAGGATCTGGTTCTCTGTGATTAATCTTCAGTCTCAAGGATAAGTAATAAAGTCGTTAAGTTTTCTGTCTTTCTACAGGAGGCAAGACTTTTGTGATTCCAGGAGGATAAAGAACTATGAAGCCTTTTTTTTGAAGCCTATATACTATTTTCCGATTTGAGAGGGAGGAGTTGTGATTTGGGTGAATCCCCAAGACCTGGTGACCCCCTCCCCACTGGTTCATTAAAGAGAACAGTTCTAACTCAAAGTGAAAACAGAGCCAGAGCTTAAAAACAGGATAGTGACAGTCCATGGTAGTTATCCTTTTATCCTGTCTAAACAGAAGGTGCAATTATGTTAGAGAAAGGTAATATTAGCCATGTGTTTTATTCTGAGCATTCAAAATGCTCCTGGTCAAGTATATACGTGTGTGTGTGTGTGTGTGTGTGTGTGTGTGTATGCGTGTATGTGTACACTTAGGCATTTAATTCTATGTTTTACACCAAAGTTTTGAAAGTGTATTGTGACATTTCATATGTTTAAAGGTTTCCCTCCATTTCTTTTTACCAGCACAGCTTATCATTGCGTGCATGGTTCATTAGTAGCAATCTCTAAGTATAGCTCATTTGTTCTTTGGCCTCCAATCTGCCTTGCTGTCCATGCCCACTCACCTGTCTTACTTTATTCCAGTGACCTTAGTGCTGTTAGATGGTGTCATAAAGATGTCCTTAGAGTTGCTCCATGGACCAAAGTCTTCTGGATTATCATTTTATGATACCATACACCTTTCTCTTACTGGGTGTGGTCCAGGCAAAGGACTCTTGAGTTTGTTTGAAAGAAGTAGTTCCTAATAGATGCTTATATAGAAAAGAGAGAGGGCGTGAGGGAGAGAGGAAGAGATAGAAATTGAGATTAAATTCTTATTGACATCAGAAATTAGATATTTCTGCTCTTAACATAACCATACTTGTAGAAAGTCACGCAGGCTTTAGGGTGGGACAGACTGCTCAGTACTGGATGCTTATAGCAGATAGCAATGGCCTGTTTGTTTGTTTTGTTTGTTTGTTTTTAAAAACAAGGTCTCATATGTAGCCCTGGCTGGGCTAGAACTCAGTATGTAGACTAGGCTGGCCTTAAACTTACAGAGATTCACTTGCCTCTTCTTCCTCAAGTGCTATGATTAAAGGCTTGTCCCGCCACGTGTAGCAGGTAACTGAGGTGAGAATTTAAGATGACTGATTCTCATTTTTGTTAATTCGCCATGTTGTGAAACTCTGAATGAAGGGCCATTTTGGCTGTGTTTCTTTTTATAGACAGTCTGAAGCCCAGATCAAACTCAAAGCAAACCTCCTGCTTCGGGCTCTTGAGTGCTAGCTTTGGATGGGTTGTTTTGATTTACCTCTGTTCATGGTTCTGGCACACAGCTAGTGTCTGGTAACTTTTTCACCTGTGGCCCCAGTGTACTTGAGCAAACCAAGTAAGACAGTCTTCATATGGCAACCTTGTGTTTCATACTCGGCCTGTGGCCTTTCATTAACCAGCTATTTTTTGGCATTGCAGGGAACAGTTAAATATAGTTTTAGTGAAAATTGATAACGGTCACTGTTGGGTCTAAGAGAAATATGGAGAAAAGTTCTAATGCCCTCTTTGGTATTATGCCAGAGCATTAGTTCACTGGCTTAGAGTGGCTTTGAGATTAAGAACTGTGTGCATAGAATCACACACATACAACTATCTACCCTTACACCAGATGTGTATATTCACCATAAAGTTGTAGCCAGCTACAAACATTTTAACCCCCTGTTCCATACCCTCAGCTCCCCACTGTCCAGGAACTAGATGTATGCCTTTCCTTTTTTTTAAATTTAATTTTATTTTATGTGCCTGGGCGTGAGGATGTCACCTGGACCACCTGGAATTGCTTATGGACAGTTGCAAGCTACCATGTAGGTGCTGGGAGTTGAACCCAGGTTCTTTGGAAGATAAAGCAGTGCTCTTAACCACTGAGGCATCTCTCCTGCCCCGATGTATGCTTTTCTAAGTGGGTTGGAGCCCACAGACCAGCTTGTCTTCTGTCTCTCTTCCTGACCTTCTTTCCCCACCTCCTAAGCCAGTGGTTCTTAGCCTGTGGGTCTCGACCCCTCTGGCAGCCCCCCATCTCTGAATATATTTGCATTATGGTTCATAACACCAGTAAAATCACAGTAGTGCAGCAGCAACGAGAATAATGTTATGGTTTGGGGGTCACTGCAACATGAGGAACTGTATTAAGGGTCGCAGCCTTGGGGAGGTGCTTGCTCCCAGCTGGGTGGACAGCTGCTTTGTCCTGTGCTGGCCTAGCTCATCCAGACTTTCCATCTTGGCACCATCGTCTGGTTAGAGTCAAGCCTTTTAGAGGCAGGATTCAGATAGCACCTTACTCTGTTTCAAGCCCTGTCCACTTTTAATCCCACAGAGCAGCACGAAATTTGAGAATGTCTCACCAAACCCAAGATGTGAGAGGCAAAAGGCATTTGCCTGGCAGAGGAAGAAGGAAATAGTCCAGTTGTGGCACAGCGCGCACAAATACACTTGAGTGGAGGGAGCTTTGACTCTGGGTATTGAGGAGAGTCTCAGCTGACTCTCCGTGCAAGCTCTCATTCTGTGCTGTCTGTTATTGCTCTAACAAGTCTGTGCTTTAGGAGACAGCACACTTTACTGCTTTTCTTTTATGTTGAGCAGAAGTTGGGTCTGGAGCCTGCCAGCCTGCTTCTGGGCAAAGCCAGGAGCCACTGTTGTCAAGATAGGTGATTTTTATTTTACTTTAGTTAATTAAATTTGTGAGACAGTGCCTCACTGCGAAGCTCTGACTGTCCTAGAATGCATTTAGGCTGACCACACCAGCCTCTAACTCCCTGAGATCTGCCTGCCTCTGCTTCCCAAGTGTTAGGATTAAAGATGTATGCCACCATGCCTGAGCTCTTTCCAGGTGATCTTTATCACTTCACTTGACCACTCTGTCTCAGCTTCCTCACTGGTTAAATGAGCAGAATAATGGCATCTGTGTTATGTGATTGGTGTGGGCATTAAGTTGGTTCCCGTAAAGTGCCTGGAAAAGTACCTCAGAGGGGTAATGGGTCACGTAATTTTTCATGTGGGTGTTGTCTCCAGTGGCTGTGCAATAGCCACTTAAAATACTTTGTTTAGACAAGGAATGTGAGCCCATCTTACAAATGAACAAACTGAGGCCTTCAGTGGGTAGGCAACCTGCTCAGTCAGCCAGGGGCCGATCTGAGACTGCATCCAGACTTTTTTTATTTTTTTAAATTTATTTTGGATCCAGATGCCCTGTGGCAATTGTCTGTGGTGGATATCATGGAAGAGAAAGAAGAGGTCCCATTGAGGTAGCTCAGACTCTCCTCATGTGCCTTGTGCCTCCTAGGCAGGATGCAACCTTCATATTTAACCCAGTGCAGTGCTGTCTGCTGGGCTGAGCCCACAGTTCTTGTCTCTGATTATTTTGATATCAGTTTGCCTGTGTGCAGTGTTTGCTGGTGTGCACTGTTCTGCAGTGCTGGAGGCCAGGCCAAGGGCACACAGGCATGCCCTGTGCCCCTGGGCTGTAACCCTGGCCCTGTACCCCTGGGCTGTACCCCTGGCCCTGCGCCCCTGGGCTGTACCCCTGGGCTGTACCCCTGGCCCTGTGCCCCTGGGCTGTACCCCTGGCCCTGTAGCAGTTAAAAGAGTTTAAAGAGGAGTGGCTAAGCTTAAACTCTCAAATCAGGTTTCTCTTGTTAGTCTGCTTCTGTTATACTTTTTATTGTTGCTACTGTTTTGTTTGCTTGTTTGCGACAGTCTTATTGTGTAGCCTAGCTGGCCTTGAACTCATGATCCTGCTGACTCAGCCTTTAGAGTGTAGGCATGTGCCATCACACCCAGTTTTGATTCTACTGTACGTATTATTTCCTGATTTTACTTCTTGTCTCCCACATGAAGCCAGCATAGTGTCCGGCCCTTTCATCCTGTGAGTGGTTACCTTGTGGATGCAAGTGCATAGCAGCAATGTCATAAAGAGACCTCAGGGGACTAGGGAGACAGTTTAGTTGGTAGAACATTTGCCTTATATACATGAGACTATGGGTTCAGTTCTCAGGAAAAAGAAAAAAAGACAATTCAGGGCTGGTGAGATTGCTGCTCTTACAGAAGACCTAGATTCAGTTTCCAGAACACATGGTAGCCTATTACTGCGCTTAACTCCCCTCCCAGAGAACCTGGCACCTTCTTCTGGCCTCCTCAGGCAACATACACACAATGTACTCCCTCATACACATACAATTTTTAAAAATCTTAAAAAGACAATTTAAGTGTTTCCCAGGATAGTGATACACACCTCAGAGTTAGAGGCAGGTGGGTCTCGATGGGTCTAAGGCCAGCTTGGTCTAATGGTTTCAGGGCAGCACGGGCGATATAATGAGACAATGGTCTCAAAACAGACAGAGAAGCTTGAATCAGGAAGAAAAAGTATAGCAGACCACATTGCCATCTTTGTGGAGATGAGTTTTGGCCTCATTTGTTTGTTGGAAGGCAATCCTGAGTGAGTCAATCCTAAGTGAACGTGTGCTGTTGACATAGGTAGTGATGTCAAGGATCTTAGCCTCAGACCTATGGGAAAATGGCAAAGTCTTTCCCACTCTTATAAAGCTCCTCTGGTTCATGTGTGGATGCTGATACTGTATGCAGAAAATTTGCACCATAGCTGACTCCCCCCTGCGCCACCCCTTCAGGCTATTATATATGGCCTGAAGACTGCTCCCCTACAAATACTGCTCCCACTGAGATGCCTTAAACCTGTCTTTTTGATTCAGCCCTATACCATAAACCCTGCCTCCTTGTTTATCTGTATATAACAACCCTATCTCCTTGTTCAGCTGTGTACAATAACTCCACTGAGATTTGCTGCAGTTTCTCCACAGGGAGCCCAGCCTACCAGATCCTTTGGGAGTGGGGTGGAGGAGGTATGTGTGTCTTTCCATGTCTGTGTGTCTTTTCTTTCTTTGTTTGTTTTCTTTCTTTCTCTTCTTTCTCTTTCTTTCTTTCTCTCTTTCTCTCTGTCTCTCCCTCCCTCCCTTTCTTCTTTTCTTTTCATTCTTCAGTTGAAACATTGAGAGCTGATTTATTGTACACAAATTACACTTGGCTACATTTGAGAACAGAACTAGTCCAGAATGCCAAAGGTTCAGGGCAGAGGACCAGCAGGACCCTCTGTTTTGTTATAAGGAAGGCAGTCAGTGCCTCAGGTGGTCTCAGTGTTGTAATTAACTCTTAATATTTACTGTTAGTGTATCTTTCAGTAAAGCTGCTGTTAGTCCTAAACAGCTGTATGACCAAATTACCACACAGAGACTGGGTTTATTTAGTTAACCTAGAACAATGCTGGGCAATAGTTACTCCCTCTTAAACCTTGAAGCCCTCATAGTTTCCTAACATTTAGATTTCCCACATTATACTTGCTTTTTGTGATATTTTAGGTCCAGTCCACCTCTCCACTTTGTTCCATGATCTCTCCTCCAGCTCTGCCTTCTAGCTCTCTTCCAAGTTCTCTCTCGCCTTTTCTCCTCCCACTCATTTCCTGCCCTCTGGCTCCTCCCAGCTCAACATTGTGTCTAGTTGCTTTATTTTGTTTACATAAAGATGAGACAGGATGCTTAGAATAAATATCACAATGCAATATCCAGATTGAAACCAGAGAGTGGGGGAGAAATCAGCATTTGAATGAACAAGGGTAAGGTATGTACATTCCAAAGGAACATTATACCAACATCTCAGCAATATGATGTTCCAGGTCCATTGAGACTTATTACCAACAGCAGCATACCGTCCAACAACTTGTATCAGTGTCCGGGCCTTCAGCATCCCTTACTTTTGCTTCTGCAGCCTTCATGGGTGCACAAGTTAATCTACTTGAACCTCTGCCTCATATTCCTCTCTTGCATTTGAGCCTGTGCATTTGCTTCTCCCGCCACTTCACTCTCATGGTGTAGAGTTTCAAGGAAGATGGCACTAAAGCTGAGTTGTGTGTCTTTTCTTAATTTCCTCATCACCCCCCAGTCAGGTCCATTCCTGTGGCCTTGCAAGGGTGCAGCAGGTAGGATTTGTCATATTTTAGAATATGAACTAGAATATTGAATTTTGGACACTTTTCCCCAAGGCAATGTTTTTGTAAGGCAATTGCCCCTTTGGTATGTTACAAATCTACTTAACTTAGACTCTACTCTGTTTGTTTAAAAGAGAAACAAAACAGAAAAATCTCATAATACATCCTATCTGATGAAGGAATGCATTACATTATTTCATGAAATTTATGTATCAATTGTATGTATCTTTAGTCTCTTAGAATACAATTGAATGTTCCTGTGACTTTAAACTGAATGCTATGACTTTCATTGGCAAACTACAGGGATACCAAAGATACCAGAATGAGGAGGAGATAAAGGCCTTTCCAAGTAGAGAACTGGCTGAATGGAGGGGAACATGAAACTTAGAAGACCTGATCCCTGCGCTCTCTGATCTACAGGCTACCTTTGAACAAAAAGAGCAGATGTGTTCTGAATGGCCTCCCCAAAGGGTAACTTATGCCAGGAAATTTCTGTTCACTGTAGGAAAGAGACTGACTCAGAGAACATTAGCTGCTCTTCACTGATACGTGTATCAGAAAATGGCTGACCGCTCTGAGATGCTGGAGAAGGGTTCAGATGTGTGTGTTGTCTACCACTGCTAGTCCTGGCCCCTCCCCACCCCTGCTAGGTATTGAACTTTGGATCTAATACAAGGAAAGCGCTCTGCAACGAAACTACAGCCCCAAAGGCACACACATTAAAAAGCTTTGTAGGTCCTTTGACTATGAGAGCTTCTGTAGATTTTGGATGGTCAGCCCTCTGTGCCCTTGATACTCTGCAGTAACCTCACGTGCCCTTACTATAATACTTTATAATACTCTGCAGTAACCTCATGTGCCTTACTATAATACTTTAGCTTCTCAGAAGTTCTCCCATATCTTTATTCTGACCTTTGTTCATCTCTTCATTTTCTGCCCTTCTTCGTCCCCAGCCACACCAGGCAGAGTACAATCTTCTATGTACTCTGTTTCCATGCCCACATTCTGTCTCTTCTCTCTGGGATAGCTTACACCTAGGCTTTCAAAACCCCCGGTTACCCCTTAGAGCTCACACAAGAGTTGTTTTCTCTGAGTATTTCCCTCTAATGCTCAGCCCCCTCATGGGTTTCTGATCTCTGATCAATGTTGGTTGGCTTATGATATAATGGTTGGTAATGTGGGGGTCCAGAATCTATAGACCAGAATTCAAATCACAGCCATTCTTTACCATTACTATGTGGCCTTGAACAAAATATCGCCTTTGTTCCTGGAAAGACAGCTTGGCCTGTGGGGTTACTGTGACAAGTTGAGTAGGTCTGTGATAAGTGCTCAGAACTCTTTCTGGTGTGCAGCAAAGGCTCTAGGCACGTGAGCTGTCATGGTAGTTAATGCTGTCACTTCTTGTTCTAATGATCACGTTTATGACAGTGCTGCTGCTAGTTTATAGATCTGTTTTCTAGGCTCTGAGGGTTTTGGAGGACAAGTCCTGTCCTCTTCATCTTTGTATCCACAGCTCCAAGCGCAGGGTTAGGTATGTGTATGATGGCTGCATTGGGTATGAAGACAGCATTGGACGAGTGTGTGCATGGCTAGATGCTGCAGTCCTTGTAAAGCATGGCGGATGCTAAAGAATGTGAGCAGTTTTTAAAAACAACAACTTCTGGGTGTTAGGAAATTAAGTATTAATTTTAAGACACTGTTAACAAAGCTGTTGTGGTTTTTTTCAGCCCAATGCCTTTATGTTTTGTATGAAAATTGTTTATTATATTAACTATTGACAGATGAACAGAATTGCTAAAAATAGCAAAAAATGTCACTCTCGTTTTGCTTGGGTAGGTCTTCTACTGGCAGTGTGTTGTAGGAGTTGTATGTGAAGTGTCGAGCTGTGCAGCTGTGTGTGCCAGCAGCACCTGGAGCATGAAGCGTGGCTGGGAGTGGGACTTGGCTGTTGCTTCAGGGTTTGGAGTGTGAGGCTCACTTGCAAGGCCGACAGGGTTACCCTGGACAGCAGAACATGGGTAGAGGATAGAGATGGAGCGAAGAGCCTGGCCCCCTAGACAACAAGGAACCCTAGGGCTTACCTAATGAAAGGAAGGAGAGTGGAGTTGGCTCGCTGGCCTCTGGGCGGCCTTGGACAAGCTTCCTGGCCTCTTTGTAGGGCTCTGGAATAAAGAGGGTAATTGCATCACTACTGTTAAGAGAATTAATGATACTAAACATATAAAATATTTTCACAGTGCCTGAAACATTGTAAAGTTTCCTAACTCAGCTGAATGTGTTATCCATGGACCGTGGAGTCATACAAGTATCATTTTCTTAGTATGCCATAATAGCAGAAAGAAAGTCGGTGGGCGGTGGTGGCAAACACCTTTGATCACAGCACTCAAGAGGCAGATGCAGGCAGATCTCTGTTTGAGACCAGCCTGGTCTACAAAGTGAGTCCAGGACAGCTGAGGCTACACAGAGAAACCCTGTCTCCGAAAACCAACCAACCAAACAAACAAACAAAACAAAAACAACAAAAAACGAGAAAGAAAGTAGCTATTATCTGGTCCTGTTGTAGTCACACCTGGAGGTCAGGGCTGTTTGCCACCTCCCTCCTCACCCCCATGTTCCTCAAAGTTTACCAGTATTTAGTTTCTTCTTTATTTTCACAAAGGCACTGTATGTATGTTACACAGGACTAGAAATGGAGATAAGTGAAATTAGGGAACTATAAAACGGATTAACACTATTAACATCTAAATATTGATTTTTTTCTAGTCTTTTAAACACATACACACTTGTTCACTAATATAAAAAGAACACAGATATCTCTTCTTCAAACAATATTCTTTTTACAATCTACTCTATTGAAATTACATTTTATTTACTTTTTTATGTGTGCGTGTGGGATGTACATGTTTACCAAGATGCTCTTGTAGAGGTGAGAGAAAAACTTGTGAGAATTGGTTCCTTACTTCTACCATGTGGGTCCCAGAGACTGAATTCGGCTTATCAGAATTGGCAGCAAGGACCTTCATCTCCTGAGCCATTTCTCCAGCCACTTTATCTGTCTTTTTTTTTTTTTTTTAATGATCTTCAGCTTTCCATGTCTGTTTAATCGCATACCCAATCTGTATTTTATCCAGTTGTTCCAAAATCTCATTCATGGTTGATGTTGCCAGTGTGTATAAATCTTACCCAAAAGAGAGGATACGTTACATTGTTTTTTAAAAGGCTACAAAACTGGGTGTGGTGGCTCAGGCCTTTAATCCCAGCATTTAGCAGATGAACCTCTTGAGTTTGAGGCCAGCCTGGTCTACACAGAGAGTTCCAGGCTAGCCAGTGCTACATAGTGAAACTCTGTCTCAAAAAAAGTTGGAGGGGGCTGTTTTTCTTAGCCATACATGTGCAGAGTGTAGAGTTCACCAGACTTGAAAACAGTGGCCCTATTCTCTTTCCCTAGTGGCTTACTTCCCAAAACAGTCACTTTTCAGCAATTTAGCTATTTATTTGGTGTTCATCATGGTATTGTTCACCAAGTAACATGCTTATATCACTTCTTTGAAATTAAAAAATACATTTATTTATTTTACATGTATTTATATGTGCGTGTATGTTTATGTCTGTATGCTATGTGCTTACAGAAGCCCAAGAAGGGTGGAAGAGGTGTTGGAACCCCTGGAACTGCAGTTAGAAATATTATGAACCAGCATGTGCCCTGAACCAAGGAAGCATCTCTCCAAACCCGCCACCCCTTCTTTTTAAGATTTATTCATTATTTATACAGTATTCTGCTTGCATGTGTGCCTGTACACCAGAAGAGGGCACCAGATCACATTATAGATGGTTGTGAGCCACCATGTGGTTGCTGGGAATTGAACTCAGGACCTTTGGAAGTACAGCCAGTGTTCTTCACCTCTGAGCCATCTCCAGACCCTGACCCATACCCACTTTTTTTGAGGTATTTTAGTATTGCGTTTTATCTATTTTATTCCCAACACAAATGAGATAAGCCTTTTCCTGACTACACCTGCATACCTGCTGTTCACTTAGTATGATATCGATTTTGTTTAAATCACCTTTTGATGTTTTCATAACAAAGATTAAGTAAGTTTTTTTTCTCTGTAGTATCCTACTATGACTTCCCCTTAGAAATCGTTTTCCTTTCTCTGGAGTTAACAATTGAATTGATACTTAAAAAAAAAAAAAGACTTGCTGTGTGAGGGAACAAATCCTGACCTTCCATATCAAACCTTTGCCTTCTACAAAAGCACTGTGTCACTGTGCCCCACAAGCAGCTCCTGGCACTTTTATTGTCCTTCAGTTTTAGATCTTTTCTCATTAGTCGAGCTACAGAGTCTCTGTGATTTGTCTAAGCATCATCAACAGAAATGGTCAACATATTCTGACACACAGATATTCTGTCAGCAGCTTCTTTTATTTTTAAAAGAGTCTCATGATGTAAATCTTGTATTCCAGGCTGGCCTCAAAGTCAAAGCTCCACCTACCTCTGCTTCCCAAGTGCTAAAGGCATGTGTCACCATGTCTATTCTATCATCTTAATTTTTTAAAATTTTATTTATGTGCATTTGTGTGAATATGTGTTATGTGTGTGAAGGAGCCCACCACAGGCTGGAAGAGGGTGCTGATCCCCTGGAACTGGTGATTGGGGCCACCCAGGTGGATGCTGGAAACCAAATTCAGATCCTCTGGAAGAGTGGCAAGTGCCCTTAACCACTGAGCCATCTCTCCAGCACCAGCTTTCTGATCTCTTTAATTAATTGTTAATTAATTAATTAGAAATTTGACTACTTAATTATTTTTGAGACAGAGTCTTATCATGTAACTCTGATTGGTATTAAAAGGAGAGAGATTCTTCTTTTCTGCCTCCAATCTCTACTCAGTTTGTCTTTTTTTTGTTTTCACCTTTTTATTGAGTTTAGGAACCCAGCCCATGGGGTGAAGATTCTGTTCACATTTATAATGGGTCTTCCCATCTCAACTGAAATGAGATGAAAACTAAGATGTGTTCAGAGATTTATTTCCATGTTTATTCTAGATCTTGTCATGTTGACAGTTTGTCTTCTTAAAGGAACAGTCTCCCTGAGCCTTCTGATATGATGTAAGATGGATATGTTTTCCTCCAAACTGCTGTGCTGGTACCCTAGTCTTCACCATCCTGAATCCTTTCTGTCCCACATTCTTGCAATGATATTTCTTCATTCTGGTGCCAGTCTTCTAGGCACTGTCTGAAGGGAAGCTTTTTTTCCCCCCAGCTGTGTATGTATAAGAATGTCTTTCTTCTACTTTCACAGTATTGTGACTGATTGTTGACTTTTGGGTTAAAAAATGCCATGGTACTGTTCCCACTGCCTTCTCTCTCCACTGTGTCCACTGAATTGCTCACATTCTGATTCTCGACCTTTCACCTGGAGACTGTTTCTTTCTTCTAGAAATAAGAACTTCTCTTCCCTTACTGTTAGGGGATTTCTTCTCTTTTTTTGAGACAGATTCTCACTTTATAGCACAGGCTGGCCTTAAACTTGGAATCCTCCTGCCTCTGCCTCTCAAGTGATGTGGTTACATTTGTGTGTTGTGTTGCTGGCTGCTGTTAGGAAGTGCCCTTACACTGTATTGTTGGTCATTATGTAAGCCTTCTACCTTTGAGTCTCCAAATTCGTGTCCTTTGGTGTGGGGAAGTGCAGGCGTTACCACTGTCGGGATCCCCCGCTGCGTTCTGTGTCTGTGCCGCCTCTCTTGGATGCATGGGGCCTCTAAGTCAGTCTTCTTGACACTCTTTTTCCCTCGCAGTTTCCAGCATTTCTCTTTTTGCTTTACTTTCTGGTCCCATTAGTAAAATTTACCTTTCAGCTTTTCTTTTTTAAAAATTTATTTATTACGTATATGTTATTCTGATTGCATGTACACCTGCACGCCAGAAAAGGGCACCAGATCTCACTGTAGATGGTTGTGAGCCACCGTGTGGTAGCCGTGTGGTCAGGACCTCTGGAAGAGCAGCTGGTGCTCTTACCCTCTGAGCCGTCTCTGCGGCCCCCGCCTCTCAGCTTTTCTAATGAGAGCTTCTTCTTCTTAGTTTCTGAGACAGGGTCTTGCTGTATAGTATAGCCCTGACAGGCCTGGTACTTGATGTTTAGTCTCAGCCTAGCCTCAGACCCATAGTCCTCCTGCCTCAGTATCCCAAGGGCTGAGATTCTCTTAGTAGCTCAGGACAGTCTGGAACTCAGTACATAACTCGGGGGCTGAGCTTGAACTCCAGAGCTTCCTGTTTCAGCCTCCCAAGTGTGGGATTGTAAACTCCTGTTTTTAGCAATAGTACCCTGTTGCAGGTTGAAAATTGTAGTATTTTCTTTTGTCAGATACTAGGTGGTGTTTGTACAACTCTAATTATACTGATACCTGCTGAACTGTTCATTTTAATGGGGTAAATTTTATGGGAGATAAGATGCACCTCAGTAAAGCTAGGGTTAAATGTCTTTAAGCATTTCTATAAAGATATTAATCACTCTTTTTATGTTTTCTTCTCCCTGTGTAATCATGCTTTTCTGTGTTTCATAGGTTTTTCTCAAGTGTCTCGTGGTTCTAGGCTAACCATTCACCAGAGAATGAGGGGCTAGAACCAGTATTTAGGATGCTGAGGCAGGAGACTCACTGTGTATATGAGCCTAGCTTGAGCTACAGAGCAAGTTTTCGGGTTAGCCATAGGGTGAAACACTATTTCAAAATAAAACAAAAACAACAATAAAGGAATGAGACTAGAGCAGGACCTGGTCAGGCCTATAATCCTGCATTTCAGGAGGCTGAAGCAGGGTCACAAGTAAAAGGCCTACCTGTGCTACAGAGTTGGTTTAAGGTCAGCCTAAGACTCTGGGAGGGACAGGGACAGTGGTGGGGTAGGGTGGCTATGAGCCTGGCTGCTGTGTGTCTGGCCATGACCTGTGAGCCTGTCTGTAAAATAAATTGGCGCTTTCCCTGCATGACTCTGTGCTACCTGTTCTTTTAGGCTTGTCGGCTTCCCCAGGTAAGACTTTTCTGTCTCCTTCTGGGAGGATATGAAACTGGCTGCTAACATTCTGGGAGCCCTGGAGAGGGGTGTCCTCAACCATTTAGCAAGTAGGCAACAACCTTTCACTTTTAGTATGGCATTCTCACTTTTAGTTGTATCTGCCATTTTCCAGTCTATACTTTACAGCTCTGTAGAGATCAAGCCCTAGGTCTCTGCCAAGATGGAAGAAGAGAATCTGCCTTTTTCAAATAGGAAAGAGAAGGAGGAGGAAGAGGAGGAGGAAGAGGAGGAGAAGAAGAAGACCAAAACAACACCCTTAATACTACTACCACTCTTTCCACTTAAAGCACACCACCACCAACAAAAACAAACAAAAACAAAAACTCCAGCAATTCTTTAAGATGAATGTCAACCTGTAGCTTCTAACTGCTTTCTGAATGGTCTTTTCACTAGTGTTTCATTTCAGCAGTGTCTGTTGTTACCAACACCAAAGAGTTCTGTGGTGTAGGGTTCGGGTCACTTCACAGCACAGATTGTTCCACAGGCCCCAGCCGGCTTCATTCCATACCTGCTGTTGTTCTTGGTAGTTGTCCCATGGTGCTGTGTGGGGTCTTTTGCTGCACTGGACTGCACTTTCACTAGTAGCCTCTCCTGTGCCTTCTTCACGGATTCCAGCCCTGCCATACAATGCCATCTAAGCCCCAGTTGCTCTCCATGACCTCCTCATTCTTCATGCCTTCAAAAAACCAGTATCACCTAATGACAGTTACACTTCCAAGTTCATCTGCCAGCACAAAGTACAACCTTGGCTATCTCTGGAAGGCATCTTCTATGTGCTAACTCTGAAGAAACACTTCTAAATGATGCTGGTGTCTTATCAATGCTAATTTCTCAGCTCTGGCTGAGCAGCGTTCATTAACCTAGCAAAGCAAAGGTTTCACTTTAGTTAATCACTGCTGATTCTTCATTGCCAGCTAACCAGAACCACAAATCCTAACTCAAAATCTGCAATGGACTGATTGAGGCTTTGAATGACTTTCAAACTTCTCTCTGTAACTTCACAAGCCAGGTCTCTACCTACTTTTGAGAGACTTTGGGTTTTTGTTTTGTTTTTGGTTTTTCAAGACAGGGTTTGTTTGTGTAGCCTTGGCTTTCCTGGACTCACTTTGTAAACCAGGCTGGCCTTGAACTCACAGAGATCTGCCTGCCTCTGCTTTCCAGAGTGCTGAGATTACAGGTATGTGCCACTGTGCCCGCTGAGAGATTTTGGGTTTTAAAAAGAGAGTTTTATTTTTTAAGAGTCTGAACATTTTAAAGTGTTTGTTTGAATTTGGGACTGTAGGACTTTTTAAGTTTGTCAAATGTTTTATATTGTGATATCAATATTAATGTGTGACCTTGGGGATGAACAAGAAAGAAAAGGTTGTGACTTAACAGTGATGTACTTGTGTGTTGAGTTGACCAGAGGTCAGTTGTGCTGGCTAATTTTATGTCAACTCAACACTCAATTAAAGAAAATGCCTTTGTGAGCTTGGACTGTAGGCCAACCTGGAAAGCATTTTCTCATTTAGTGACCAATGTGGGAGGGGCCAGCCCATTGTAGGTGGGGCCACTCCTGGGTTGGTGGTCCTGGGTTCCATAAGAAAGCAGGCTAGGTAAGCCATATAGTGGCTCAGACCAGTCTAGTAAGCAGTACCCCTCTATGGCCTCTAAATCAACTTCTGCCTCCAGGTTCCTGCTCTGTTTGAGTTCCTGCCCTGACTTCCTTCAGCGATAGACTATGGTGTAGAAGTGTAAGCCAAATAAATCTTTTCTTCCTCCTCTTGCCTTTGGTCATGGTGTTTCTTCACTGCAATAGTAACTAAGACACTCCCAGTGGTCTGCAGGTATATGCATTGGTAAGGTGATTGCCTGGTGTGAGCAAGAACCCTCTCCCAACACACATACCCCCCAAAATCCTGTTCTCCACAGGGAATGGGATAGATCTTTGCCCTTGTACATTGTACTGTGATTAGTGTAATCTTTGATCCTATTCATTTTTTGAGTAATCTTGTCAGGCTGACTAGAGCAAAAATAATACTGTGATTTTTCCTTCGCACATTGTGTCTAGTCTCTCATCCTGCATTCATGCTAAAGTTTCTGGTTACAACTGTGGGAAAATGTACTTGTTCCTTTTGAGTACTGCCCTGTCCAGACATCTGCTGGTATGGAAATGAGAGCGCCGAGTCCATCACAGAATGTTGGTGGGTCATTCCCCTCTCTTTAAGGAGAGGAGTAAGGAGAGGGACCTACTTGGAATGCTTAAAAGAAATAGAATTCTCTGATTAGTTCTGTACCCCATTTTTAAATTGGATTACTTGATTTCTTGTTGTTTAAGTTCTTGAGTTCTTTATATATTCTGGATATATATAGATATTCTGCCATAGGGTTGGTGAAGCTACTTTAGTGTCCGTTGCTTTATAGAAGCTTTTCAGTTTCATGAGGTCCCACTTATTAATTGTTGATCTTAGAGCCTGTGCTGTTAGTGTTCTGTTCAGGAAGTTGTCTTCTGTGCCAATGAGTTCTAGGCTCTTCCCCACTTTTTCTTCTAACAGGTTTATTATGTCTGGTTTTATGTTGAGGTCTTTGATCCACTTGGACTTTAGTTTTGTGCAGGGTGATAAGTATGGATCTATTTGCAT